>KZ312439.1:671664-696269 GCA_000376725.2 Ladona fulva
AAAAGCAGTAATGAACCTGCTTTATAAGCAAATTATTTGTTCTATTACCAATTTTTTTATTTTCATTGCTATTTGATATAAAAGTATGAAATATTTATCACAAAACTTACTTAATTTCAAGAAAAGAAAAATCAGTCAAAAAATACAAGAATGAAGAAAACTTCTTGGATTTACCTCGAGAAAGAAACTTAAAAAGTTCTGCCATGAGCCATAAAATGATACCTGAACGTGCTCCTCCCCTTTGACTACTAAACCCTTCAAAGAGCTCCATTGAAATCATATTCTCATATACTGCAAGAAATCATTTCATCTTAATTGTTGGTTATGAAAATTTTTATTGATAGCAGCTCACAATTTTTGCTAAAATAATTACCAATGATTTTTAGGCTATACTTGGCAAAATATTTCTTTCCATGATGTATGTACATTTAATAATGTACATGTACGTATGTTACATTCCACTGGAATTTGGATAGTAAAAATTAAAAACATAAATTAAGTAATTATAAAAGTGGCATGGATCAATCTTAGGAATCAATTCCTTATCAAAGGGAAGTGTATATCAGGACTGCTTATTGAAAACACTTGTTTAGTTAAACAAGGTCAACTTCCTAAGTATTCAATGACTATTAAGTACCTTTTGTTTTATTATGAAACTGTTTAGTGTCCATTCTTTAGCTTTCAAGATTATTTTCATTCAAGGGTCAAGATAAGACTACAATAATTTCATACCTTTACAAGATGATTTATTTAACCCTTACCCCATTAATCATTTTATAACAAGTTTGTTTGTTTGTTCTTAGTAAAGTTGGTACAACTGGTAAAACTAATACATGCACTAATAATACCAGAATACAATTTTAAGGAAAAAAGTATAAACTATTCTATTTTTAATTTGACTAATCCCACAATAACTCACACATGATTACTGTAAGAGCAGAAAATATCCTTTAAATATATATAATATGAATTATATAAAATTACAAATTAACCTGATTAGGTAGAACTGAATACTAGAAAATTTTAATGCTACTCAATACTAATGTTTAAAAACATTCCTTATAAATACATTCAAAGTAATGAAATAACAGCATTGTTAAGATTCTATGAAAAGTAATTATTTCTACTTTGGACATTCAGTCAGCGATAGAGGATTGCAAGGACTGAAACATCTCATCTGAGCCCTGCGTGATCGGATCTTAAGTGAACCCAAGACAGATGTTGTCCTAACACTGATAACATTTTAAAGCCTAAAAGCTTTACTCGAGCCAGAAGAGTGCTACCTGACTCAACCTTATGCTGACTTCTCTTCTATGAAATAACATTCAAACAATGAAGTAAGTAATTAAACTGGATTGGGATCAAATATGTTGCAAATATTTAAAATGGACAGGTAAGGGACGGATGCTGAGTTAATGAATGATGGCAGTTTGTCTGTATTGTCACAAATGCATACAAATATGTATGGTACTTAAGGATTTAGTGTGATTTTGAATGCAAGGAGTACTCCATACATAGTAAAGACTGAATGATTGTTGATGCCAATGGATTACTTTATGATAGTCAAAACCCCCTAAGTATCATTGGTTGTATACCATGCTCTTGCACATATGATAAACAAATCATGAATGAGTTTTGTTGTAGAATTGATATTTTTTTAAATAAACAAGATGTGACAGTGAGATTTATAGCACTGGGTGGCACAAATGGATGGGTAGGTTTATGAAAACAGATTGCAGATGAAAGTTGAACCGTTTCATAGATTCCAAAGTAAATAATAATTCTGAGATTGTGATTTGTATCTCTGTAGAAAAAGGTCTGCTTGAGTCAAATTCTTGGTTTAATAATAAAGACATCCTAAAAAAATTAATCTTCCCTGGCTAGATTTAATGGAATACCATTATAAATGAAATAATAAATATTACTTTTACTTTTATAATTGTATTTGTATATTTGTGGAAAATTAAAAGTTAATTTGTCATTTCAAAGATGTTCTAATATTTACCAGACAAGGATGTGATAAGAGAATGAGAGCTTGGTTAAAGGTGCAGAAGCGACAAAAGAATCTGATTTCATGAATGATGATTATTTAGTTATCCTAAGAGAAGAATATGAAAGGTATTGGGTGAAGAAAGAAGTGTAAACATGCAATAACCAAAGAATTTATATTCTTTTTCCTTGTGAATGAGGTGAAAATGAAGCATGTGGATGTTATTGAATGTTAGTAACAGGGCAAAGAGAGTTAATGGAATTGGGATAAAAAGTGTGGGAAGTTCTATGGAATAGAATTATTAGCATTATAAATGATTATGCATTCATGAGGAACAGTTGAAGAATGGATGAATGTAGAGAGATGTGCCGAAATATGAAACTGCAAAACAACATGAAAATCAAAAGGAGAAGTGTGTGAGAAGATTGTTGCAAGGAATGAAGTTAAGAGAATAATGTTACATAAGGAGTACCAAAAGAGGGATACTGCAGAAAATATTGCTGCTAATGTAATTAAAGAGCAAGATAAGGTAGTAGAATTAAAATTAAGAATGACATTGATGAGAAAAGGAAATTATTCTCTAAATCAATGAAAAAGGTGAGAAAAGGAAGAAATGGTAGTGTAAAAGGGGAGCTAAATAAGGATGCACATGAAACAATTTTGAAGGGAGAAAGCATTGGAAGGAGTATTTTAGAGTACTGAGGGCATAATTTGCAAGAATTGAAGAAAGATGTGATGCAGTATGAATGAATTATAGTAGCAATACTGAAGTGAATTCACATGAAGTCAAAGAATCTGTAAAAATGTTGAGAAAATGAGGGACTGAAAGTGAGAATTGTTTTTGAAATGTAGAATTATGGGTGTAGCTTTAATTTATTTAATCAGTGTTTCCAAAAGTCAGATTTCCATGATGATAGGAAAAAGCAGTAATGAACCATTTAAAAATGAAATGGAGGTAAGATGGAATTAAAAGCTAGCCTATTGCATATGGACATTGCTGTGTTAATAATACAATCATGAAATGGGTTTCAGATACTGAACTCAAAAAACTCATCAATATTTCCCCCATATCCCTATTACTTAATCCATTTAATGTGAAAGGGTTGAAAAGAAGGAAAGGAAATATGTGTATATATAAATTCTGTTGCTTGCTTCTATTTGCCAGTTTAATTTGAAGAGGATATGACCAGTTATAATTGCTATTATTGTTATAATTACTCAATTTCCAATAGTTCCAAACACTTTTTGCAATATTCTTTTCCTTCTTGGCCATATTTGACACTTAATTGCTTAACAAAATTTTAATATTATTAGTTTTATCTTAAATAAATGAAAATATTATTGAAATTTTAGTTTTGGTAAAAATGTATCAGAGAAAAAATTTTAGACATTCTAGTAGAGCAGCAATATTTGCTCAAATAAAGCTAAAACAAGTTATTTCCAAAATATGGCAATAACTCTAGGTTTACATTTAAAATTAGACAAAATATAATCTTATAGATAAAGAATTTAAAATAAATAATATCATTATGCTTTAAATACATGTATGAAAGAAATGAAAAATTACTATGTAGATAAGGAAAGAAAAATTGTTGGGGTAACTCAGTTACCTTCATGGTAACCAAAGGGTTAATAATATTCTATCAGCTGTCTTTCCATTCGCATAGGATTAAGGTATCAATAAAAATTAGAATTCTGACTAAAAAAGGAGAAACAAAAATTCAGATTCAAGCAGTCACCTTCATAATCATTTTAAACTTCTGAGTGTGACCTTACAGTTGAGGAGTATTAATCACAAAGCAAATAAGTGTTTAGGACTTGGCTTTTCTATTGCACTAAGTTTCTCATATGAGAATCAAACATCCTATCTCATAGAAACCATAGATTTGTAGAGAATATGCTGATAGATTCCTAGATGCACAGAGATAAGGGTAATAGAATTTGTAAGAATATCTGAATAGGATTAATATCTTTAAATATTAAAATAAAATATTGCGATGTATAATAATTTTAATCTGCTTTAGCAACAACAGTGAAATTCATAATTATATGAAAAGAAACACACTCATACAAATTCTGCTAACTTGCCAATTAAATGGCCTCCCCCACACCAAAATATATCGCTTTAAAGCATATGTGTATATATAGCTATATATTTTTATGGCACATAAGTTTAATATAAAAATGAGCTAACCATAAATATTCTACAAAGATCCAAAATATGGACTTCTCTATTACACTAGACACCAGTACCAGTTTTAGAAGTGGACATATTTTCAACAAAAAATGTACTTGCTCCCTTGGGTGCACCAGCCTGTGGCTTCACTACTTAATACTTCACAAAATTAAACATTAATTTCAAAATTTTTCTTTTTTTTTGCGATTCAGACTGGATGTTATAGAAAGGATATAAATCAAATATGTAGCGCCACAGTTCATAGATACAAGAATGTAAATAGTGCTGTGAAATATAAGAGAAATCATCTATTGGACATAGGTAGAATTAACATTGCACTTGTCAAACATGTGAATGACTACACTGGATATCCAACATAGAAGATTGTGAATCACAAAGGAATACTATTTCACAGAAAATGGAAAATTATTCTGACTAACAGGTAAAATTTATTATATTTTACAAATAGTAATAATCAAATTAGCCAAAAAGCATTTAAAGCAAGCTACTCTTAACAATTTCAGTTTTCCACTGACTAGATAGACATTAAATACTTCAGGCTCAATTAGAAAAAGAAAATTTTAAGGTACACAAACTATGCATGACTTCTAGTATCCTACATTAACCACTACTTTAAAACCACAGAACTATCAAAAATAAAACAAAAATTGTCAATAAAACTTTCAAAATACAGTAACTACGTAAATTCTACATAAAAATTGAAAATTATTTTCCAAGAACATTCTTTGCTACCCATACATTGCAATTATAATATGGCTATTAAAAGTTAATACTCTGTTTTCACAACAGGGCAATTTCACTTATTACAGGATCTACAATATTTTGTTAATGAGTACAATAAAAATTTGAAGTTACACATTTCAAATTTGAAACATATTTCAAAGTCTTAAACATAAGCTTGTAGAAAAAACCATCTGGCATTTTTAACAAAGCTAGAACAGCCAAAATATTCATTCATTATAATACCGTACAAAATAAAATAACAAAAAATCCATTATAACAAATCACATTTCACCCTATCATGGCCTTTATCATGTTGTTGGTTTCCACAGAAGTCAGAATTAACTACAAGCTTTTGATATGCAAACTTCTGCAACATAAGTACCACATTAATACTTATAAAAAGGAGATCAATGAAAAAATGAATGTTTTGCAGTTGATTTACAGAACAAACAAAAGTTGGAATGTATAAAATATCACTGAACAGTTACACCAGAACAAATTGTGACTACAACATGTAAGTATAAATGTGATAAACAGCATAGTAATTAAATGTTTATAAATGAATAAGAGCTTTCAAAAATGAAACAATAAGTGATCTTATTCATCTTCAGATTTAATAATAACACCAGTTTTTACTTAAAACATGAATCAGGTAAGGAAGATTTCTAAATGATCCATCACCTAAAACTTGATGAATTGATACATTTTTCTTGGAAATACTATGAGTATCTTTTAACTTTAACTCATACCATAGAGCAAGTTGAAGTGAGCCTTCCATATTGAGGACGGAAAACAGAACTCTTTAACAGCTTGAGCAAGGATAGGCAATCAGAAATTGGATGGAGAAAAAGTGCAGGAATGTAACAAAGAATCACAAGTTAAGTTATTCTCAGGTTTCTCACAGGTACATGCCAGTTATTGTAAATAAATCAAATTCATTATTTTTAATTTAAAATACCTTTCTAGAGAGAACCACAATGAAATGGCAGATTTAGAGCTAAAGTCCTATATGGATCATTTCATGTACAAGACAATGTTAGTAGATCTCATCAGTAGACATAATTGTTGCTTCTACTAGAAGACCAAAATCCAGCTCAGCCAAACTAGCTAAAAGTAGAATACATCTATAATTAGCATCAATGTAACTTAAAATCCATGCATCAACAGCATTCAAACCAATCAGAGCATACATAATATTTCCAGAATATTGTAAACTTCTGGAAAGAAGATATTCAAAATATACTCTAAGTATTTTTGCGGCATTTTAATCAGCTCAAAACTATTCATAGAATACCTTTATTAAATATATAAAATACACTTCCTGAAGACCGTAAACTTTCATGGGATAACACACGTACTAGTAATGGGAATCCAAAGAAAATTTCAAAAGATAAAAGTTTTCAATAAATTAACTTTATTCAATGAAGAATTACTTTTTATGCCATGACTTGAGTTTTCTTCAAGTGAAAAATTTATCTTAAGAAAATTTAAACAATAATCATACTAATGATAGAAGTAAAATATGTGAAAGGAATTTATGAACCAGACTTTAGTACCAAGAGTTCATAAAGTAATAAATACTTGCATGTGAATGAACAATGCATAAAAATACACAAGATATGTATAGACTCTTAAGTTCATTAAAGAAGTAATCACATACAAAAATGCAATTATATACTTCATTAAAATAATTTTATAATGGCATTACTTTCATGGTTATGACTCCACATAACATTCATTAAACATACAATGATATGAAGATATAATTATGACATGTTTTAGGATAGCAATAATATCATATTAGCCTGAATATAGTGCAAGGTTTCTTCTCCATTATGTAATTTAGTAAGTTGTATTTGCACTATATATGAGTACTTATAAGTTGCAAGACTTTGTATTGCATGCACCTACCATCATTTGAGTTCATCTACTTTTTATCACTATATACCAAGGAATTAGGAATCCATGTTATGGTGCTACATTATACAAATAAACTGGAAAAGGGTCTTGAGGAGAAAATTGAAAATAGATAAAGGCTAAATTGTTGCAACTTCAGGTATGTGTTGTTTTGCCAGAAATGTCTTTTACACAAGTATTGCCTTGCAATGACAGTAGCTCTGGTGTCAATGTTTTCCATTTCAGTTGCTCTTATGCCTATGCTTTTGCATTTATTAATTCTGAACATTTACCTGTTTTAGTTTAATGATGGAGAAAGAAAAGAATATTGATCATGTTAAAAAAAAGTCTTCTTCCAAACCCCAAGTTAACAAAGGAATCCTATGAAGTTATGATGTGAGCTTTAAATACTCATGGCTTAAAAGGTGAAAAAAAAGCTGTTGAAGTTTAGAATAATTACTGTGTTCCAGAGGCAACTTTAAAGAATAACTCAAAATGAGAAAATTAAACAGGTTTTTCCCTCTTTCTAGGTTTCTCTCCAAAATACTTGTGATCAAATTGTACACAGGGTTGCATTGTAATCAGGCTAATATGCTAAATGAAATTTATGGAGTCAAATAGAATGAAAATTAATTTTATAAATTATTCTCGTTAATTTACACTGGTTACCATAGATTACATATATTACTTATGTAATAGAATTTAATAACAACAAATATGCAAACTTTTTTATGTTTTATAGATTCCAAAGAATTAAAATGATAAAATAAATATAAGGTAGTTGACTTTTATCATTATTACATAGATGAACAATATTAAACTTAGATGCTTGAAATAAAGATTCAGAGTTATAGTATCAAAATTTTATTACCTTTGGCAGTTAACAAGTCAAGGAATGTATCTAAAGGAGACAGCCTGTCAGCAGAAGGAAATGCTGCAAGACCTGAAAGATATTGCATGAAAGGAAGAGAGCATGTGTTGATGGATGAGGAGCATTAATGCAAAAGTTAATACCAAGCAATTAATGAAAGAAAAATTTGGAGTAAACTGAAGAAAATTCAAATAATTGTCAGTCATTTTGTGAATTCACTACTATTGACTAACAATTCATTCCAGGAGAGAAAGTGAGACAAAAAGGTTGATTGCTAGTCAAGCCTCTTTTTAGAGCAATTTGATGCATTTAGTAAATTTTGAAGCCACTAGCAACAGACCTTGTTACCAAGAAAATGTTGAGATAACAAATGATTTCTAAGGAGTAGTTACAGAGAAATCTAACTAATTATTTCATTATTACAAAATGTTGCATTTAGCTAAGTGAGGTTCAAGAAAGCTAACATGTATGCCTGTGAATGGATCTGAATGTTTGGGGACTGCATTAGGAAAATAATAAAATTGCTGCATAAGTCTACATGTGCCTCAACAAAAAGAAAGTTGTCATATTATTCTTAAGTGCATATCCAAACCTCATGAAGTATTTAAAATTTAAATTAAATATTGGTTGATAGCAAATCTTAGTTAACAAAGAGATAGGCATGATGTCCTCAACTTTAACAACTTAAGCTGTTACTTTGGATAACTGACTATGCTATTAGGGTCAAATCTTAAAAAGGAGAAAGGGTAACATCCTTTTATGTAGCAGGTATAATTTATACTGTGATAGCACTTAAGATAAAAAATTTTGTCTTCCTATACATATGCCAGGGACTTACACAGGTGCAGGCTAAAGTACAGAAAGCAAGAGGGAAAAGGCTAGAAGTTCCAAACCAATACCAAAAAATAATTTTGACGAAACTTTTTATCAATTAAATCATACCTTTTATCATCCCACTTGAACCATAGACAGCACCTTTAGAAGAATTAATCCTGGCAGCTCTCTGCTGAATGACTTGCTGCTGAGCTGAGTGTTGCCTACCATGACGAGATGCAGGAGCAGATGGGTTACCAGACAAGATATTGAGGGCATGCTCCCTAGCACGAATCATCATACTTAATGGATGATGCCAAGCATTCATAAGACGACGAGCACGAGACCGAGGCAGCAAGTGGAGAAGACTCAGTTTTCTCTCCATTCCACTGGAACTGTCATCAATATCTAGAGAGTAAAAATAAGACTCATCTTACTTCAAATTCTTTGCATTAGGAATAGCGTCCAAGAAAAAATTAGGTTTGGTGGCACAGTAGAAAAGATGATGGTTTCCTCTGCCTGCTGATTTTTTACTCAACTTAAGATCTAAGCTCTAATGAAAATTCTGCCTATATGTGCACTTCATGGATCATTACTAGCCAGGCAATTGTTCTCTGTACAATTACTAGTAAGAGAAAGGAGGTCCCCTCACTTAGTTTACAAAGCATTCTAAAAATGGACTAAGATTAGTATGGTAGCTCAGAGATGACACCAACTACCAAGATAGTGAAAAGCCTGACATTTGACAATGTTTACCTATTTGTCAATTAATCTTAAATATCTTTCAAAGAGAAACTATGAAACCCCTGATAAAATACAAGAAGAGAAACTGGAAAGTCATATAAGGATATACAATACTGCTATTAATTTTTATTTCAATTCTGAATAAGAATGCTAATAAAGTGATTATCAAGTACTAAAAGTCTGCTGGGAAGGGATGGGATAAACTTCAAGAACTCTTTAACAACATTATTCATGAGAAGGGTCTTACTCAGATAGTTGTGGAGCCCACCAGGAAATTGAACACACTGGCTGTTTTTCTTTTAAAGCCATTGGAGTCACTGATTAGAACTAACACTATTCTAGAAATAAGTGATCTTAATGCAGTAGAGATCATTCTTAATTGGGATGTTCCTAAACACTCATCAGTCTCAAAAAACTTAGAAATCTTTCAGTATAGAAAAGCAGATAATATAGGATAGCAATTAACTAGAGAATTAGCAACTGAAAAAGTACGAGCAGAGGAGGTGTGTGTCTTTACACTGGTAATTTGAATCCTTTCAAATATCCACAAATATTCATGCCATAGAAGGGAAGATAGGAATAATTCATTTACAATTAACACAGATGTATGTGATAATCTAACTCGGGAACAGGATGTTGCTGAATCATTTAATGACTGGTTCTGACTGGTTTATAACAAGGTTATTCAGGGAGCAGGCAAACAAATAAATGGGGACAACATATCTCAAAGGATTGAAAACAACTCATATTAAAACCAAATGTCTGACTCAGATATTTTAAGAAAAATTCTTAAATTGAAAACTAGGAAATCGAAAAGACCTAATGAAATCCTCTAAGACACCATTAAACCAGGTAACAATGCAACAGTGCCTTATTTTAAAACATTTTTACAGCAACATTAAACATCAACTGTATCCCTGAAGACTGGACTAAAGCAATTGTGATTCCTATACATAAAATGGATTTAAAACGTCCATAGATGACGAAATAAGCCCATTAGTCTAACTTCCCATGTCTGCAAACTAATGAAAAAAATCATAGCAGATTACCTTCCTGCATGTTGGAAAGAAAACAACTGGCTATGTAAGAGGCAACATGGATTTAAGCCAGGCTACTCATAGGAGATGCAGCTCCTTGGACTAGTTGAAGATATTGCCAAAATTATGGATATTCAGGATTAAGTTTAAGTCACTGATTTTGCAAAGGTCTTCAATAAATTACCACATGACCTACTCATAGAGGAAGTGTGTGACTTAAATTTTGACCATTGGGTCGTAAACTTGATTGAATATTTTTTGAAAGAGAGAAAACATGCAAAATTAGTAACCTTCACTTTAAAGAGATTGAAGTCACCTCGGGTAATCCAATCAGGTAGTGTTCTAAGCCACTGCCATTAATAGGCCACTGCTATTTAATCTAATTTACATTAATGATCTCTTAAAATATTGAATCCAAAGTTAGGCTGTTTGCTGATGACTGCATATTACAAACTCACATAAGAGAATGATGTGACCATGAAATCTTACAAAGTGATATAAAACAGAAAGTCAAGTGGACCAAAGTAAATTTGATGGTGATCAACATTAGTAAATGCAAACATATTAAGTTTTCTAGAAATGAAATTCATATGAAATTAATCATTATAAACTGAACAATAAAAGCAGTCTCGCCATACCTGACTACAAATATCTAGGTGTTAAACTAACTGAAAATCTTAAATGAGAGAGTCACATTGATGATGTTATTTTGAAGTTGAATGGATTAAGTCAGAAGGGAGTCAGGGAACTCTTTCCATAAAAATCTTTGGTTAGGCTGATTGTTGAATATGTGATGAGTGTAGGGGACCTGCATGAAACTGGCCTTAGTAAGGATCTCAGAGACATACAAAGGAAGGCAGCTAGATATGTAAATGGAAAGTGAAATGAAAGATAAGTGAAATGTTTGATCAGCTAAGATGGGAATTGTTACCATCAAGAAGGAAGATATTCAGATTAGCAGGTGTATTTATGAAGTAGACCTCTAAAGATAGTTGGAATGAACTATGAGTGAGGTTTGAAATTCCTAACTATAGTATATAACTATATTAGATGGGGCAATCACCAATTAAAAATAAAGAAACGTGAACAGAAATTTGATGTGGCATATTATTAACTAATTGATAGAGGTATAAGTTAATGGTATGCTCTACATGAATAACCTCCTTTCTGAAGCCAAAAAATAATAAACATTTCAAAATGAAGCTTAAAAGTTGATAAAATTGAAATTGTTTGGAGGATTTTTAGGGTCTCCCAACTGTCTTTGGGTAAATGACAGACAAATTACATTATTATTTTTCTTACAATCCCTTGATCATTGCACATGATCCAGAGACCAAATTCCAATGAATTAATAAATAAATTAAACATTTATATCACACTTACCAGCTATGATAGCTTTCATTGCATCAACTTGTAATTCAAATATTGACCGACTGGCATACTGTAGGAAGAGAGGAAAAGGTAGTGCTCTATATCCCAGATACGTGAAGAAAGAGGAGAAACCTTGAGGCAAAGGAAAGGCCAAAGCATCTGCTGCCCACCGAAATCTTTCCAGCAAAGAGAAGAGAACATGGCGACGGCTTCTATCAATCTGGTCCCTATATTAGAATGCAAAGAGGTAGATTAAGCAAGATAATATGATACATAGGTAAGGTGATGAGATTTCTGATCCACTGAGCCAAAACAAATTGTCAGTTTCCCTGGAGCGGATGCAATTTTGAATTTTTTGCAACAACAGTTGAACTGTATCTTCCCTTTTAATTAAAGCTGGAAACGAAAATAAACTTATTTAATAAAAACAATGAAAATGTTAAATGAAATTGAGAATTGAATTATCATGAAGCCATGATTTAATAGAAGTATTAGATAGAAGTAAAATTAATGCCACAATCCTGATCATTTCAGGGAGATATAGTTCTTTTTTTTACAATAAAAACACAATCTTAAGATAATATTTTTTAATTAAAAATTGAATTCTAAATGAAAATTTGAACAGTTATTAAAAAAAAAACACTCACACCAGAGCAAACCCTTTTTCTCCTTCTCTATCAGAGTCAACTCGTGCTANATGCAAAAAATGAAAATATGTCATGTTCCAGTTAAAACGCTACCATGATTATAACATATCCCTGATCCCTACAAAGCATCTTCAGTGGTTTTTACATAATATTTTTTAATTAAAAATTGAATTCTAAATGAAAATTTGAACAGTTATTAAAAAAAAAACACTCACACCAGAGCAAACCCTTTTTCTCCTTCTCTATCAGAGTCAACTCGTGCTACCAAACAAAGAAGGCGACAAAGACAACGGGATGCATCAAGCTGAGAAGCAGAATGCCTGGTAGCAACTGCATGGACATGCATGGGATGCAACTGCTGCTGACGGCCACTCAAACGGCCCATACCAAGCCGAGCAGGAGGTCCTGTACCAGGCTCTCCTGTCTTCACTGGGACTCCTATGCTGCTGCTATACTTCAAAAGGTGCATACTTAACTCACGAAGGTTCTATTAATAAAATTAGAAAGAATTTATTAAAACTCCATCCCATAGACTCATTTCTATTTAGTTAGTGTTTCAAGTTTACAACTTTCCAAGATACATAGACATGATAAGAGAGAGAAAATCTCACAAAACTGAATATTAACAACAAAAATTATTAATAACAAAAGTTATTTTGTAATTTAAAGTATAAAAGCATTTTAATTCAATAATGACTAATAGTTTGTACAATGAGAAGCCACAAATGTTAATTAGACTGGTTTAATAAACTGTGTGTTAAATCTAGAAGTTATGCTCAAGTGATTTTCTGATATATATTCATCCAAGAGAGGCTGACTGAAATTCTTACATTTACATATGCCTCAATTAGATGTTGTACTGAACTATTGGAGGAGCCAAAGGAGATTTCATACCAATCTATGGAAAAATAAACTAAGACTAAAGAGGTCATGCTGAAGTCCCGCCATGATGTAGAGAAAACTGAGAATTTTACTTCAGAAACTGTCTTTCCAATCTCCAAAACACGATTCCTCATTGTATTGATTATGAAGATCAAAACAATCTCTTCAACATATTCAAGGTCTACCATGAGATGCTGGAGAACATAAAGCACAAAAAATTTAATATCACACTTAATAAATGCTCCAAGATGATCAAGTGGGTAATGTGATATCCTTTGATGAAAGCAGTCCTGTGTTGTATTCTAAGTAGATAGTAAACCAGTCCTGGGAAAATATTATGGAGCCAACTTAGGTAACGTACAAAAGATCCATCAGGGGCAAGAGTAGCAGAACAGGTGATACAGAAATCAATGAGCAGACCATGTATCAGCAGTCAGTCCATCAGTTGAGTCTAAGCTGACTCAACTGATTAGACTCAAGTGTCACCTGCTAAAAATGCTGCTTCACTAGAATATATCTCTATTTCTGCTGTTACAATGTGGATAAAACACCAATGGTTTTTAATTTAAAAATTAACTGGACTGTGAGGCACCTGGTAATTTAATCTGAGGTGATTTAGTCCCAGGGTGATTTGATCCCACAATGATTTGGTTTGGGGTGATTGGGTGCTACAGTGATTTTGTAACTACATACGATAAATTGGTTGTTAGACAAAGCTGAGATTTGTCATAATTAATTGTTATTGTCATTGCTGGATATAATGCAGACATTTCAGTAGTATTAAACGTTTGTTAAAAAAATAGAAGTATGTACCACTGGAAACGGAGCATGCAATAGGAGAGGAAAATAGTTATCCAGACGTAAAAATATGAAAAAAGTATTGTTTATGTCTAATTTCAAGTCTTTTATAAGCAGGCAATACACATCCTGAGACAAATGAGTGTTGTTTCAGAGATAAGTATCAATGAGGAGAAATCAAAGTAGATGATTAAAGTAAATGGTAAATTAGAAAGATAATTCAATTAACCACAGAAATATAAATACATTAACAAATTTTTTATGCTAAAAGGATATTGTTCATATCAAAATCATTGGTGGAAGAGAGAGAGTGTGGGCAGTTTCAGGAAGCTGACATTTGCTATTAATCTCGTGGCAGTTACTTAAATTAAGATCACTTTAATGGACAAATGGAAATAGTTATTTTTAAGGGAGTGGGGGAAGGAGGGGTATGATATATATGAAAACAAATTGGCAGAGTATTGGGTATCAAACCACTCATACCATTGTACAGATGACAAATAAACAATGCATAATGTCATAAATACCTCTATGGTAGAGTTAAATGGAGGAAGTTGGGGTTTCACTACCCACATCGCCCTTTCTTATCTGGTTTTACTATTTTGAATGTTTCTAGCTAGAATGTTGAAATATTCTAATTTGAGTGTGGTTCCCACTGTATTTTTCTGGTTACCCGTAACAGCCAAAAAGATGACAACATTTATTGAGGTAATATAATTCATATTCCTTAGATTTTCCTGGCTATCAATTCTTGCCATTTTATTCTTTGATATTATAGTTGAATTCATTAATGCACAATATCTAAATGCAATCAAAATTTACCATTCAATAATCATCGGCATCTATCTTATGATAAATCTGGAGAAATTTCTTACTTTTAAAATATGACTGAAACAGCAAGGCACCAAAGAAAAATTCCTGCTACTGAGTGAAGTTAGATTTTGACTGTTCAGATAGGCTCTAAAAAGTGACATAAAAGAGGCAAAAGGGTTTCGATAAGCCATTCATTCTCTGAAAATTCCATAATATCCCATCTGTGAATTCCTTCACCGATTTACTAAACGAAATATCCAAAACATTGTAAAGCTAACTATTCCTACATCATTCCCTTTTCACAGATTTATTTTTTCAATTGGCAGGCAACTTTCACAGAACCTTTTATATGCTTTTTTCATTCTAATACTTCTGTCTTATTAATGCAATATATCTATTTTGTGCATAAAATAGAAGGCATAATGTGATTAGTTAGGTATTAACTCTGAGCTTTCCTGTTAAATCTGTAGCATTTTAGATTCTAAGGGATATCTATACATATTCACCACTTATTTCCATTAACATAGATTTTGGCACTGAAAAATGTTGAAAAAGACATATTTAGTAAGACTTCCTTAAGCCAGGTTTGTAGTAACTGCTTCATTACACTACCAATTTTCCTGTCATTTCAAAATTTGGGATTGAGAGAAATAACAGAAATTTAAACATCTAAAGGAATTTCAGAAGGAAGTGCTACATTTTTTAAATTCATGTTAAAGAATGCAAATGTCGGAAAAATTATTAAGCTGCTGATTTAGAAGATAACTTTTTGTAACTTAGAATTAATGCAACGTAGAGTAGAATCATTCAAAACAAATTCTCATTCGAAACTAGTGGCTCAATTACAACCTTCATCCCTTTCTCCAATTCATGCTTATATAATAAAACAATATTTCTAGTTTGAACGTTCTACAGGAAAGTAAGATACAAATGTAACTTCATTACGAACTCTGACAAATGATTGTTAACGTATAACAACTCTTGTAAGTTACAAATGCCGTGAAAGTTTTTGTCATAGACTACAGGAATGTTACTCATTTTTAAAGTTAGCAATAAAATCTTATCTAAAAATCAGGGACAGTATATTTTACATTGCACTATGTCATGTTTCATAACTTTTACCATATTTAAATGGATCAAGCTCACTACTGTCGAATTGTAAATAGTATAGACCTGGACTTTGACGTGTTCCCCTTTTATGATCTGCCCTTATAATGGGATATGTTTTACATAGTTCAAAAGAGCATTTCCGTCCCTTTAAAAGATGTACATTAAGAATAATCTTAATCTGAGTCAACGTAAACCAAATCAAAACACGGTAAAATCGTCCAATTTCATGACTTGGTCATCTTCACACTTTACATTAGTGTAACAATGACCAGGTGTCTCAGAAAAACCAAACTTTTAGCAGAAATGTGGTATATAGTGCTGAAGCATAATCTACATTTCTCCGATCCAATCATGATTTATTAACCTTTGATAAGTGTCTGAATTAAAAATTAATCACCTCCAACAAATTAGATCCTATGCAGTTGAAATTTTTACTACACACTATTTGAAAAATTTAGAAAAAATAAGCGAGAGTGATTTTTCCTAATTTAAGAAACTGCCAAACGTCAACATCCTGAAACTACATACCCTCCATACTCTTGTCCCAATGATTTCGATATGAACAATATCGTTTTAGCATCGAAAATTTGTTAATGTAAATTTTTATGGTTATTTGCAGTCTCTTTTTCTAATTTATCAGTTCATCTACCAATTGTCCATCTCAATTTCTCCTTTTTAATACTTATCCCTGAAACAACTCTCATTTATCACTAGATGCACATTCACTGCATATAAAAGACTTGAAATTAAACATAATACTTTAGTCATATTTTTATGTCTGGATAACTATTTTCCAACTGCATGCTCTGATTTCAGTAGAGCATACTTCCAATTTTTAATTAACAAACGGTTAAATACCACTGAAATTTCTGCATTCTATCCAACAATAACAGTTAATTATGACAAATCTCAACCTTGACAACAACCAATTTATTGTGAGCAGTTACTAAATCATCATAGTACTCAATCACCATGGACCAAATTACCTGCTGCAGGACTGTGAATCATAAATCTCAACATCCTTTCCCTCTTCTCTAAGGCTCACTATAAGGGTAAAATTACAGACTATGTCCTATTGCAAATTGTAAACTAACTTTAAAGAATAAAAATTGAAGGGAGACTCTTACAATAAACAAGTAAAAAAGCCTGATGACAAAACTAGGAAACAAACCTAGATCTTCCACTTTAACTGCTGAATCACGATGAAAACAGTCTTAGTCCATTTTTTGGAAACTTGACCAGAAGATTGAGATAGAATGTTTGAAAGTGAAGGTTCAGAAAGCAGTACCTGTTGTGGTCCTAAATGAGACTACGAGCAAAAAAAAACTATGGAAAGTAAAACATCCCAGTACTCAAAAAGGTAGGGAAAAATTATAAAATTTGTATACACTTTGCACAAGTGAAAAAAGTGGATTAACTGAGTTCATCTCCCAGTCATGTATGACTTTTACATTTCCATTTCTCCTTTGATTTTCCAGGTGCCTCCCTATATGTGCAAATTTATCATCTATCCCTAATCATTAGAGTAGATATATAAGGTATGAAGAGACTAATACATTGAGCTACCAATAACAAACACCTATTTCTGATGACTGTTGGTATTAAAAGATGAACATCCTTCTCAATATTGAAACACTTTTTAGTTAATCTATAACATTATCTCTAAAATTGGCAGAAATATAACTAATAATAATAATAACTACTACTACTTTAGGAGAAGGGACCAAAACAGAACTCAAAACAGTCTCTATTAATTAATGACACTTGGTAGTGATAGTTTCGGGCTCCTGGACAGTGGAATGGGCAATGCGTTCCACTTAGGTGAAAGAAGTCCTGGGTTTGATTCCTGGTGGGGGCTCACGTGCAAAATGACTTTAGCTGTCCAAGCACTTTTAACAAAATATATAAAACAATACTACTGATAGTTATTTCTTCCTGGCTCAAACTTGATGTTTTAGGGCAAAAAAAAAACTAGTATTATTTTTATATAATCTCTATCCTTGATAAATCATATGCTCAAGAACCGTTAGCAATAGTATTACGAGAGAGTATTAATGTACTAGTAACATTAATTACTCCAATTTCACAGTGATGAAGGGTAAATTTTCATCTCCATACTACTGTTTCTTTTACTCAATTTGGAAAAAATTGATTCAAATAAACTTTAAATTAAAATTTCCTATTGGTAAAATAATTAAAAAGTAATAAGCAAACACAAAAGAACTAATTTACCACAGAGATAACATGCTCCTGCTTAGATGCTGTGCAGCTCTCTGCTTCATGGAAAGGTAATGAGCCCTCTGCACCAGATGATTTTCGAGATGCAGTAAGGGAAGAAAGATCTGCTGTATTTGTACTAAGGATTGCTCCACCTGGAGAAAGAGGAGTGCTGGAGCGAGACAAAGCTTCAGGCTGTAAATAGATACATCAAACATGGGTTAAAAAATACTATTACAGCTGTATATCAATACATGATTTATGTTTTATTTTGAATTATGTTCACAGTTACTCTTTCAATGTACTAGTTACAAACTACAAAGAAACATGATTTATCTATACATTAGAATTTAATTTTGGCAAATGGAATAGATACCATCTGCTACATATTCAAACATTACCAACTAAAAAAGAGGGAATGAAGTTTTGAACAAAATCCATTAGCAAGAGGAATCAAAGTTAGTTTTATTAGTTAAAAATTTGCAGCAATCCTTTCAGAATCCAGCTTGTTCTTTAGGTTAGCCAAATGCCTGGGACATCTTCAGACACTCAACTACTACCATCATGAATGCATTGTAAACAACAAGAAGGATAATTGGGCGGTAATTCTTCAAACCATCCTGGCTTCATTTCTTGTCCAAAAGGACAATTCTTGCATGTTTCCAGTCCAGTTAAGAATTCTCCCTTGTCTCAAACAGTTAGTGAATAATTGTGCTAGAATGGTTTCCACCTTCCCTACTCCAAGTTTCAGGTGCTTTGCCAATACTCCATGTACTCCTCCCAATATTCGATTTTTCATCTATAAGATTATCACTATTACTTCTTTGAGGAGGGGTCTTGTGAGTTTTGCCTTTTCTCTCAGTTCTTCCCTTCAACATTTTCCATATTCTTCAATAGGTTGTTGCAGGTTTCTATTACTGCCCTCAGTGCTGTTTTTGTTGCTAGTTGTTGTGCAGTCTTCATTCTGTATGACTAAAATCTGTATCTTCTCCATTGCAAGGAATTTTCTGGCCTTCTTCATGTTCTATGGCCTCTTTTAAAACTCTTTTGCAGAAATTCCTGACATCTTCCTCACTAACCCTGACACATTTGCAACACTAGGTATAATCTATGCCATCTTTTGGTGAGTACAAATTCTGCTCTTCCTAATGGTGTTTCATCATCTGTTGAGTTTTCTCTTTCAATTTTCTGTCCTTCAATTTTCTTGGTGTGATTGTAACATCTTTAACTGCTCTTTAAATGTTCGGTCACTGCTCTAGTGGCTAAACAGTACACTTTAAAATTTTTGTTCTGCAGGAGCTAAAAGTCCCTTAATCATCACAAGTGTTCAGTTAAATTGATGCTATTAAATTTTATGTAAAAATTAAGGGGGAAAATGACCTTCATGATAAGGCTGTGAAGTTGTTATTGTCCTTCAAATTTATTAGAAAGCCAATTAAAAAACCAAATATCATTAATTAGACAATAGAGATCATTCTTAATTGGGATGTTCCTAAACACTCATCAGTCTCAAAAAACTTAGAAATCTTTCAGTATAGTAAAGCAGATAATATAGGATAGCAATTAACTAGAGAATTAGCAACTGAAAAAGTACGAGCGGAGGAGGTGTGTGTCTTTACACTGGTAATTTGAATCCTTTCAAATATCCACAAATATTCATGCCANACACTTGTTATTCCTTGGGATTCAGCCGCACGGCTTTATCATGCAAAGTTAAAAGAACAGCATTTCTCAATCATTACCTTTACATTTACTTCTGTGTTTCGATTTATTTAAAAATCCCCACTTAACAATTCTTAATAAACAAATGCCCATTGTAATACCCTACCTAAGGCAGAATATCTCCATAACCAAGAAAATTTACTCAATCCCTTGGGCTCATGCCTTACACAGGTTTAATGCAATAACATTTGAGGGACAAAGGGGAATAATTCACCAAGCTGTCCTACTGCTGGTAGGTGAATACATATTACACTATTAGGCCAGAGATATTGTTAAAGCCTTCTTAGCATGGCTGAATCTGGGACGTACATCATCTCTAACCCTCCACCCTGATGAGGGAATGAACTGTGGCAGACGAGGAAGAAGATGGTATCATGCATAATACATGCTTTTCTGTTGATCCCTATCAAATGGTAAAAATGCTGCACAAGACATACATCTCACCACTTATAGGGTGGATTCTTCTTGTCACTGGATATACTGGCAGCCAAGTGTCTGCCTCATTTAATAGAGCAAATATTGATTACATTATCTGTCATCCTCCTCCTACTCTCCTGCTTTGTCTTGTCTTTAATGAAGTTCCTTTAGGCTATCTTGTTTGTCATGACTAGTTCTGCAGTAAGAAAACTGAGACATTGTGAAACAGTCCATTCTCCATCTTTCTGATGGAGCCAATTCTAGCCCTCAGTTTTATCTCAGAGGGATTAATTAATAGAAAAGTTGCTTAGTGGTGCTTCCTTTCATTACAAAGTCAAGCTATAAACATATTGAATAAACCAGAGTGGCACTCCAGTTTTTAGTGGTCTCTTTAGCATGTTCTCAAAGAGATAGTGTTCCTTAACAGCCACTTATCAGTGCCATTAAACTATTTGTTATTCATTCTAAATTTTCTGTCAGGTAAAGGATTGCTTCATTATAGGGTGAAAAATTATCAAAATGATATAACAAAGGAAGGCACACTCTTTGCCAAAAAAGCTGATCATTCTCCAAAAATATAAGAAAGTACCCAATATTACTCAGAAATAGTTTGTGGATTCTAGATATCCCATCTCCAACTGTGGCAAATACAGCAAACTAAAGAAGAACCCTCTTTTATTAAGGTGTAAGTCTTTTATTTAAAAATTAAAGTGCCACAAAATCCTTGCTTTGTTTTCCAATATGCAAAAAATGAAAATATGTCATGTTCCAGTTAAAACGCTACCATGATTATAACATATCCCTGATCCCTACAAAGCATCTTCAGTGGTTTTTACTAAGTTAACATACAAGGGTAAGGTGAAAAGTTCTCGGCCTGACACAGAGATGGCGTTCCAATCAGCAAAAATGTATGATCCCTGCCTGGGCACACATGTCATTAGTTACACATATTTTTGCAGTAGATGTCTTTCATGTTTTTTGTTAAAATGGATAAACTTGAATATTGTATAGTCATAAAATTCTTCGTTTTGGATGGATTAACCCCTAAGGAAATTCATCTGAAGTTGACAAACGTGTACAGGGACTCTGCTCCTTCAATGTCAACCAAAAAAAGTGGGCAACTGAATTTAAATGTGGTCCCACGTCCCTCAAAGATGACCCACATGAAGGACAGCCAAAAACAGCAACCACACCGGAAACCATCAAAAAGGTGCACGATATTGTGTTGGACAATAGGCGAGTGTAGGTGAGTGAGATACCTGAGGCCATGGGGATATCGGAAGAAAGGATGCGAAGCATTTTGCACAAAGAATTGGGGATGCAAAAGCTCTGCGCAAGGTGGGTGCTGCATTTGCTGAATGTTGATCAAAAGCAAATGCACAAGTGATTTTCACAGCAATGTTTGGACCAATTCAAGAGGGCACTGACTGATTTTGTGCGGCGATTTGTCACCATGAATAAGACATGGGTCCACCACTACATGCCAGAAACAAAACAGCAGTCGAAGCAGTGGGCGGAAGCCGGTGGTTCAGCACCAAAGAAAGCGAAGTCGATCACATCTGCCAGAATGCAGATACGATCATGGCCAGTGCGTTTTGGGATGCAAAAGGGATCCTGTTAATTGATTACCTTAAAAAAGCCAGAACAATTACAAGCAAATATTACTCCAACCTTCTTGACCAGCTGCATGCCAAAATTTGCAAGACGAGGCCTGGCTTGAAGAAGAAAAAAATCATCTTTCACCAGGACAACGCACCTGCTCACAAAAGTGCATTGGCGATGGGAAAACTACAGGATTTGGGGTACGATTTGCTCTGCCATACCCCTTATTCTCCTGATTTAGCACCCTCAGACTTCCATCTGTTCCCAAACTTGAAGAAATTTTTTTCTGGGAAGTGCTTCGCTTCCAATGTAGAAGTTGAGAGGGCTGTAGATGGATATTTTCACACAAANACTTCACATGATAAAGCGTGCACCTAGGAAATTTCCCAAGGAGAAACAGACATGAAAAAAGTCTGACAGTCCAGGACTCGAACCCATCAGACTACTTCATATCCATTTCTCCTTTATGTTGAAAGTATCAAATTAATAAATCAGCCCAATTACTCATCATCAATGCAACTACAACATATAATTTCTTGAAGGCCAAACAAGGTTTTGTTGTATGGTCTGTACAAATAACCCTATGTATGAATGATTCTCAGGTTTAAAAAGGTCACATTAGATCCTCAAAGATCATAATTGAAATGTATCAAAAATCTGAATAGCATGACTAATGTAGCCTAAAATTTTGATAAGGATATTAATGCAGCCAAGAGTGAAAGTAAGATACCATCATTAGCAAAAGAACCTTTCAACTTCTATTCCTACAATATATATCTTTTACAGATTAATCTGAATGTTTTCAGCTTAAAGTTTCAATTTAAATTTAATATTAAGTAAAATCTTGATTGTGTGTGTTAATGGATGTATCTTGGGGCACGGATAATCAAAAGAACACAGATAATAAAAATATCTGGAAAATGTGGTCATAATATCATAAAATATCATAAAAATGAGCAAAATGACGATGAAGGACAAATTTCCACATGTGTACTGTCAATTACAAAAATATTCTGAGAAATACACTATGCATTGAGACCTAGATCATAAAAGATTATAATTCTGTAGTAATTTTAAGTTTTTTCATTCCTCTCTTATCATAGAGAGCTACCATAAGGTTAAGGCAAAAACAGTGAATTTTAAGACAATGCATTTTTTTAAAGATTTGAGCTAATTTCTTCACTTCTGCATTGTTGACATAGCTGAAACATTACAGGTTTCTCTCAAAAAGACCATCATTGGGTCTCCAAATGATCATTCTTTGAGGAATCTATAGATGTTAGACCAACAGGATCCAGAATCCTAAAATACTACTGGCTGCCATTTCAGCCACAAAACTACTGATTTAGACTTTTTCTCTTCCTTAATTATTCTTATGAGAAATAAATCATACTGAATATAGAGGTGTAAACCAATATCATAGATTAAAATTATATCTTAATTCTTTCTAAAATTTTTGGAATTTAGCAACTTAAAACTCAAAAGCAGGCAGTTGCAGAAGTACCAGAAATTAGTGGCAGGTTTTCACCTTACCCTCATATGTATGTAAATTAATATAAATATATTTGTAAGGAATTCTTGCACATAGATACTGAATTAATACCTGATAACAGACTAATGAGACCATGAGTTTATCTGCAACCAGGGATGGACGAAACCTCCAACTTCCTCTGGCACCAGTCTGAGGTCCTGAATCACACACTATTCCAGAGTGTGAAGATGGTGAAAGTATACCAGATGATAAAGGAGTCATTTCATCACAAGATGCCCTTCTTTTACCAGCCTGAGCATTATCCCAAAGGCGAGTCCATAGATCAGCTCGGTAAGGGACAAGCCGCTGCCCAGGGGACAGAAGAGTCACACAGGCATTCCACAATGTTACCTCATTTAGGCATGCTCTAGAGTTACCATGCTGTAAAAAAATATGAATACACATGGAATATTTATAATTTTTAGCTATATACTTAAGTAAGTAAAAGTGTAAATTATTACAATGTAAATCTACTATAGAGTACCTAAGCCAGTGGAAATTGAAAGGTCAACAAAGTTTACACTTACCAAAACCTCTACCTCCACAACATCAACCATAGTTGTGAGAGGCAGGAGAGTAACAAGATGAGAAGTATCAGTAGGCAAATTGCGAGCAGCAGATGCATATGCTCCAGCTACCAGAACTTCTTGAAGAATTTTAGGTACCCACAATTCTAAAGGATTTTCGGCAAGAGGTATTAGAAGCTAAAGAAAAAGATAAAAGATTATTATTGGAAAGTACCTGCAAAATAACCTACTTAGATAACATAATGATTCCTCACTAGAAAACCTATCATTTAAGATTTAGAACGATTTTCCATGGTTAGAACTAACTGAATCACTCTTTTGACTACCTTTGCTCAGAAGCCAAAATTGTGGTATCCTTCAACTTTTTAAGTAGAGAATCAATTTTTCTTGTTCAAGAGATAAAAAATGAGAATGAACACATTACTGTATGTTCAGGTGCATAACATACCTGCTATCTACACAAAATATGAAGTAAAATGATAAAAAAGCTATATTACAATATGCAATGGAAACAATGCACAATGGGCAGTATAAATACAATAGAAATTTATTTGAAACCTGAATGTAGCATTAAAATACCATAGTCTTTGTCAAGCTATTATCACAATCACATGGAGTTTTGACATTTTCATAATTTAATTGGTATGATTTATCAATTCTATGCTCACCCCAATAAAATTTTATAACTGTGCATGAT
>KZ312439.1:702248-717266 GCA_000376725.2 Ladona fulva
TAATATGTTAATACTGTTACACCTGAAACTAGATTATCAATAAAATGAAATGGAAACATTCAAACCTTTCATAAAAGCAGTAACAAATTCAGCAAGAAGCAAAGTTTAATGTAACAAAATGAAGGATATACAAATTTTCTTTTAATTTTGAAATAGATCTCTCTATTAGACATCTATTTAAACATCATAAATAAAAAAATAAACATCTGCAGACCCATAAGATTTTGTCATAAATCTGACTAAAGAGCATTAGATTGAGTAAGCCAAGATACATAAAATGATTAAAATCAGATATGCACCAGAGCATTTTTTTTTATTTTCTAGAATAAAAAGAAAACATACCTCCATAAAAAAGAAATGTGGCTTTAGCTTGCCGAGCAACAGGCCATGGCACTCCAGGAATAGTGCAGTGGACTGCTGTGCCATGATGAAGAAGAGTCACCGAGTAAGCAAAATGCACAGAGGTATTCCCTGCAGGACTACCTATTTCACCCTCTTTCACTAGGTCTGCAGTAAAGACAGGTGGCTTCACTGGCTGAGAGTAAAAACCTTTCTTCATTAAATCATTAAGAAGCAGTAAAAATGTAGATAATTATTCATAAAAATCCTGTGATATAATTAATTTACAAGGATACTTCTGACAAATCATTAAAATGAAATATGCATCCAACTTTTAAAATCGGATAATGATTCATTAAAATTACACAAGATGTTAAAAAGGGATATACTATTTACCAGGAATTCTCTTCTCAAAGAATTTTGAGGAAATGTTTAGAAAAAGATAAACTTTAAATGATACTAAGAATGTAGAAAACTAACTATGGTTCAAACCAAACTAATATAGGGTAAATTATACCAATTATTATAAAAAGTGACTAACAATCTGAAGTAGAATTTGCACTAGTGGCTTTTCAGGGACATAGTTTCTTTCACTGTACAGAATAAACTACATAAAGTTGCAGTTAAGTTACTCTTTAGGTTATTTATTCAAGATGGTGTTATAGATTTATAACACAAATACAAATATTATACATATCTATTCTCCTAGCCTTAAAAATTATGTCTGACAACAGATTTTCTAATTTCCTGTTTTCATCATACTCTTTCAACAAAGAATTTATTTATAAATCCATAGATTCAATAGCTAACCATACAATAAAATCCTCAGCATTCCAAAAACATTTTATGAAAATTTCAGTAAAAATATTTTAAAATAGCTAAACATACCTGATATAAGTAGTGATGACAAATGCAGATGAGACCGGACGGATGAGAAAGAACAATCAAATCAAGAGAACAATCATGAACACGTAAAGGAATTGGATCATCATCTTCATAAATTCCACAATGAGTGGCATCATTACAGCCACCTGGAGTACTAGGTAGATTCAGAGGGATATTAAGCTGAAATGAATATTGAATTCTTTCAATAATTGAAAAAGAAATCAAAAATTCTTTGACACATTTTGAAAATTTATAGTGAGTGATCAAATGAAGGACAAAACAGTACTTCTTCACGATGATTACATAATATAATTAATTACCACATTAATTTGATTTACATTACATAGAAAATTAACTCATAGGATTAAAAGGGACTCATTGAGGATAACTGCTATAAATTCAAATTGATAGCTGTATGCCAAAAAAATACATAAACAATTATTAAAATACTGATCTACTTCAAATACATATTTTCTCCAATATGTAAAACTTAACCTAAACATTATTAATGAGATCTGCTATGCCATCTTTTCCTAAAAGAGAGAAAAAGAAAATTATTTTCAACATATTTACCATACATATGTATGCAAATAGAAGGTGAGTGTTAGGATCTAAGGAATTGGGGTTGGAAAAAGATTTGAGAGCTCGTTCATGCATCAATGTTAGGGAAACAAACGATCTCCATTTCTTGTAAGAGGTTCAGGTGGCGACTTTGATATTTGCGATGAATGCTCCTCCGCTGGAAGGTGCTGCTATACCCATACTACAATAGGTAAAAGGTAAAGTTAGGTATGGGATACCCCCTCATGAGAGGGAGTTGTATTCAGGGGATGTAAACCTCACATTTCTTCGGATGCGCATCCTTTGCATTGCAGACAAGAATTCATGAACCCCATTTCAGCCCATTGTATCCCCTCTGTCTAAGGAAATTCCCTATAGTCTTTGGGTGTAAAAGGGTTTGAAAAACCCAGCCTTAATGTTTTCTGGGAATGCATTCCCCAACCTGCATAAAACTTTCCCTAGGAACNGAATATATGGATTGCAAAATCAATATAACAATACAAATTTTTGTTTGCCTTTTATTTGATAACTATAGGAATTAAAATAATCAGTATGCTGGGAAATAACACCTGAGTAGGATGATTGAGAACATACTTTGGAAGTAAACAATCAGAATGGGCAGTACAAGTTTAATTAGAAATGCTACAGAGTAGGAAATTAATAATGTGGTCATTGCATACCAGGAAAAGGAGTCAAGATGATTTAACAAATACTATTGTAACCTTATTATAGAATATAGATAATATACATAAATAATTCAATACAAACTTGAAACTTTGAAATCTTAAGATTTTTGAAGAAATAAAACTTCCATCCAGGCAATTAAGTTACTCAAGCATCAAAGACAGAAACTAAAATTTTGATGATTAAAGGGAATGCAGTTATGTACACTGAATGAAATCATAATACGATATCCTAAAGTTAACATCTTAACTCAGAATCCTAGAAAATACAAATCAGGTAAACATTCTTAAGAAAACTTACCACTGTTTCATGTGGAAGATCATCATGAAACTGAAGGCAAGAGAGTGTGGGAGACATGGAGACTTCTTCAGCCTCCCCATTTTTCCTGTAAGAGGAAGAATATATGGAAGCTGTATCTTCTTCCTCACCTTCCACACTAGCTACTGCCTTACGATGATGAATGTAAAACAAGCATTGATTAGGACCATCCCATTGGGCCCAAGTAAATACTCTGTGGATTGATTCTTTCACAGGAGGGCCATCTATACTCTGGAATATTAAGGATCATCTAATAAATACATGATAAGCGTTCTACAGGAAATCTCTTGCATTTTATAAAAGACTATTAAGATCAATAGCAGCAATAATAAACAAAGTTTTACAGTGTTTGAACTTCATTTGACATCATTAAGACATTTGAACCACATTTCAGAAATTAAAGGAGATAGAATCAACTCAGGACCAAACTATAGTTTGGTCCTGAGTTGATTCTATCGTTGAAACAAAAGTTGAAACAAATCGGTTTGTCATATATGACAAACCGATTTGAAAGCAATTGATATATCAAATACAGCCAGGTAAATCAGATACAACAATACGAGCTATATTGCCAGTAATTTGATATTTTCACTTACCCATTCTTGAGAATATGATCCTTTAAGATTAACTTGGTATAAATAAATAGCTGAAAAGAAATCGTCTTCCATGAGTCTAAATCTTTCAATATTCAGCCGTTCAACTGAATAGAAATCTTGAAACATTATTCATTGCAAAGTCTGTGATTGTATTTAGCAAGTGATTAAAAGCTTTCAGCTATTGAGAGTTTATTCCAACGTTACCTTCCTTGTGGATCAGAACAATAAAACGCTCTTTCTCAATGATATGTGGCTCTTTCTTCCAATATAGAAACTGAAGTGCTATCTTACGAGTTTGTTCGAATTCAAGATCGATGGGTAATGCCGATGACCTGCCATCAGGAATTTCAACTAGATACGCTTTATACACAGTTTCCAAGACAGATTCGGCATCTACATCATCTCTCACAAGAATTTTTTCTTTTGTCACGAAACCTGTAAAAGAAACAGCAGGTTTAGAAGCTGCCTCATTATACCCTAGATATCATTATCCTGGTCAAAAACCTTCGTAATTTTAAAAACAAAAAGTTCTGATGCTATGAAGAAATCTGAATTATATGTAATAGGTGGTATGAAGTTAATACATTTCTTCATCACATTTATATAACTTAAATGAAATGTTACTGAAAAATCTAAATCTATAGGACCCAAGTATTGGTCGTAAAATGTAAAATTAATTATTCATAAATTTGAATGGTCATTCTCCTACGCTGAGAATTTTCAAAATGGAGTGGGCGTAACCGGCTTCACAAAACAAAATTAGAATAAAAGACGGCAATTAAGAAGGAAGATGTTATCTACATAATTACCAAGCAATGTATGATTCTGGTTCATGGACGCTTGGATAAAATTCACATATTTATCAAACGTATAAAGGACTTTGTGGTTTTTATTTTGTTGATCATACATTAGTAGAGTGCTACATAATTCTGATTCAGGTGATTCCACATGCAATCCAAGAATAATAATACCGTCTTTCTCCTGGCCAAGAATTTTCCATTGTTTTGTATTTTCTGTAAAATAAAATTGATTTGAGCACATGCTTATAAATACAAATAGTAAATGTCTCTTACGTATAACATACCGATCCAACTTTAAGGAAAATATTTTTTCGAAAAATGTAGAACTATTTAAATAGAATTGTCTCACCTGATTCGCTCAAATAATCAAATTTTTCAAGTATTGACGAAGAGATGTTGTGCACTGTGACCATAATAAAAACAAGAATCCAAAAGATTAAATGCAATATACAATCAAATTAATTGAAAACATCTATAATATTCGATCCGCCAATACGTATTTTCTTCTTCAGAGTTCTTTGATACACCGGAGTTCCGTTTTAATCGAGAATATGGATCACATGTTTTGTAACATTTTGACACATCTTGCTAAACATGGTTGACACGAGAATTTATTGATTAGCCTTCGGTGTCGGTATGTATAAAAACACGTAGCGAAAACCGTACGCGAAGTGATAATGGAAAGTTATTAAAAGAACAGCGGAAACCATAAGTGATACTGCGAATCAACTCATGAGAGTAATATCAGCCTTGGTGCTATCATAAGCTTATCCTTTCTCTAATTCTTCAAGATCATGTACCAAGATGTATATGAGTACGGAACTTCAGGAACATCCAAAAAAATTTGCCTAGATTACTAAAGTCTTGTTTTCTATCAAATTAATTTTTATTTTCTCTTAAAAAACCCAAATTTGTTAATTATTTTGAAAAGTGATAAGCATGTATGAATGCAATTGGATATTAGATCTGGTAGAATTTCTTTCTAATTTCTTGAATAAAGAATCGTTCACTCGATACGACTTGAAGTTGAAAGTTAATAAGTTGAAATATGGTATCAAAAGAAGGCAATTTAAGGTTAGTAGTTTTTCGCAAATACAGTAGTTTCTTCATGAGATGAAAACGGAGAGTATAACAAATAAAAATAATACCAAACAAAGAAGCGAAAGTTGGAGGAAATCCATTTGGAAAATATAAATTGGAAATATGAATTTATAACTAATAATATTTTTGAAAAAATAACAATTCATACATGACGCATATCGACAGTCATATGTTAGTATTCTGATTTACCATGTCTTGTATCGACTGCGCATGTTATCACGCATGTTAGTATCCTTGTGCCGTAAAGTCGTATTTGGAGCAATGCGCTGGTAGTTCATGGAATATAAACTCTTGTCTGTTCAGATACTCTGAATAATGCATTCTATATCTGAAGTAGGGACGAATGTCCCTGCCTTCTTAGCAAAGCTTTGGAAACTCGTGGAAGACCCGACAACAAATGGTCTTATATCATGGAGCGCGGTACGTATTCTTGACTTCGCTTTTAGTGAAGTTCATTTATCTGATGCGAAGATATGTGTTGCAACCGTAATCAGAAATATTTTCTATCCTATATTATTTATTATAAATAAAAACCTGCAATTGTTGTAATGTTCAATACAAGGTAATAATAACGCACTTGTAACGTCAAAGTGTCGTATTTTTATTTCACGAGTATCTCTGTTGCGGCACCTGAATTATTTTTAATAGTAAAATTTCTCTTTCAGAATGGAAGTAGCTTTCTTATCCGGAATCAGGCTCAGTTCTCTCGGGAACTACTGCCATTATATTATAAGCACAATAATTTGGCGAGTTTCATCCGCCAATTAAACATGTGTAAGTAGAGGAGGAATTTAAATGTTAGTGATGTAATATTACGTGGATATTTATCTAAAAATTATTTTCAGATGGCTTTCACAAAATAACATCAGTGGAAAGTGGTGGACTTAAAGTCGATAAAGATGAAATGGAATTTGCTCACACATATTTTCTTCGAGGGCATCCATACCTTTTGGAGAACATTAAAAGAAAGGTATTTATGTATGAAATAAATATCACTCTACCTGTTTATTAAAAATTTCTCACGAAACTCTCAAGTAGAGTTCATTGATTTATTTTCGGCAAGCAAAATGCAGAAGTGTCCTATTTATGAAACGTAAAATCAAATTTTTGTTTAATTCTAAGGTGTCATATGTTGAAGTTTCTATTCGTGATTCGTACAGGATATTTCAGCACATTTCTCAAGCTTTTAAATCACTCGGACGTTTTATTTCTGCCAAATGTTTATAAAATACACTTGATGTAAATCCAATTATATGTCACATTGAGATATTCTGAGAGGCATGCTTCAGGGATAGCGTAAACAATATTAAATTGTGAATCTTTGGAACTATATGAATTCAAGTTATTGTCATAAGCTTCTCAGAATTTCTTTTAAAAATTTCTGTAAAATTTTCGAAGCATATTAAGTTCTCTCTCATTTTCTTCATTTTTATAATTCTCATCTTGCCTTTAGATACCGACCGGTGGGGTAAGCAGTGGCTCATCCAGCCATAGTCCTACTGGAAATGTCAAACCGGAGATCGTCTCTCGTGTACTGCAGGACGTTAGGCAAATGAAAGGCCGGCAAGAGACATTGGATTCTAGATTTAATGCCATGAAACGCGAAAATGAAGCCCTTTGGAGAGAACTAGCTCTCCTACGCCAAAAACACATGAAGCAGCAGCAGATAGTGAACAAGGTATACTTATTTCAACCTATTATCTAAAATTTACAACATTATAGTGTTAGTATGTCCTTATTAAGTTCTAATATTCAACACTTCTCTTTGCAGTTGATCCAGTTTCTAGTGACATTGGTTCAACCAAATAGGGGCTTGGGAATCAAAAGAACATATCCTCTTATGCTGAATGATACACCAAATCGCAATACCCACTCAAATTCCAGACATGGAGTGTCTCAACCAAAAGTGGCTAAAATTAATGTCATATCAGATGTGATGGCACATGTATGTGAAAGTTTTATTTCTTTTCGTATAAAACTTGTTCTTTCTATCTTGACTCATTCTTTGTTTTTTTTACTAGGAAGAACTTTCTCCAAAAGGTCCTGTAATCCATGAGCTAGACAATAATGTGGAGTATATACTTCCTGATGATTCATATGATGATGACTTGAGTGGTGTTGAATTTGTCTGTGGGAGAGATGAAGAGGTTGAAGGAGACAAGCTGGCTGCATATACAGGAACAAATGTTCCTATGGGTGCATTAAAATCAGAAAATGGCCAACGTAATCAAGGCCAACCTGTATCTCCAGTGGCTGGTGCTGAGGCTAGTGATATCCCTGTTCAACAGAACAAAGAGTGAGTACCTCTATAGGTTATCTAACGTCTTAACCCTTCACATTAACTGTACTACTTAATTCCTGCCTCTTTTCAAATACTTGAATATGATTTACTACATATGCCTTATTTTTATACCTTCGAATTAAAGAACTCATTTTTATTCCATCATTACAAATTATCAGATTTATGCATCCATTATGCCCTAAAAACTCTTGGTCTCAGTTGAAGTAAGCTTATTGACCTTAGCATGGTAAATATTTGAAAACTAACTTCCTTTCATCCCATCACATGCCAAGCTTAAAAAATGTCGTATGAACTGATTGCAGAGCTAAAATTATGTAGAAATACTTTTACAATTACCACTATAGTATTTCATAATATATAACATATTAGTATTTATATTGTGTAGAGCAGAAAGGGCAAACAATTGGTCAGAAAATTACCATAACTAATATAGGACTTGCCTAGATTACTAAAGTCTTGTTTTCTATCAAATTAATTTTTATTTTCTCTTAAAAAACCCAAATTTGTTAATTATTTTGAAAAGTGATAAGCATGTATGAATGCAATGGGATATTAGATCTGGTAGAATTTCTTTCTAATTTCTTGAATAAAGAATCGTTCACTCGATACGACTTGAAGTTGAAAGTTAATAAGTTGAAATATGGTATCAAAAGAAGGCAATTTAAGGTTAGTAGTTTTTCGCAAATACAGTAGTTTCTTCATGAGATGAAAACGGAGAGTATAACAAATAAAAATAANGCTAAAAATTATTTTGCAAGAGCTATCAGATTTCCTTTTTTGAAAAGTAATCTCTTGCTAGCCATTTGTTCGCTATCATCTGTACAGGGAAAATGCTTGGATCCAAGTACTTACTTTGATTGGTCTGGGAAATTTTCATGTATCCCTAGAAGAGACATAAGAGTCAAAATTATAAAACTGCAGGTAGTTTTTATTTCAGAAAAATATTTTTTTAATTCAGCATATTGCAGGTGTGGATTATTTATACTTTAAATCATTAAAATTAGTTTTCTAGCATTATTTTGTGATATGCTTTGATTTCCAATTCTTACGTGTATTTCATGCTGCTTGATTGTATCAAATTGATTGTAGTTTGGTTGTTTTTATTATTGTTTGGTCTTTTGCTCAACTGCAGGCCCTTGGAGTCAGTGGCTTCAAATACTCTACTCCAATCCCCTATTCTTCAATCGTAAATTGCCTTCTCTTCCTTTTCACTCATCCAGAAACTCCATTTTCTGTCAAATTTACTTTACTCTGCCATTCTTTCTACAGTATTCTTCAATAATCCTTCATGCATTAAGTTTCCAATCCAGTTTCTTGACAGCTTATTAGTGGTTTCCATCTATATTGTGTCCTCTTTCATATGCTGTAGCACCTGATCATTCCTTACATTATTATTCAAATTACTCCTACCATATTTCTTCATGTCCACATTTTAAATACCTGTATTCTCTTACAATTTTGTAATTGTCAACATTTTTACCAATTTTAAAACAAGACTCCTGTTAGATCATTTCATCAACCCCTTCCTTGAATCTTTATCCGTTATTGTTTTCATTGACCATGGCATCTTTAGAATTCTTTACAATTCCCACTGCTCTTAATTTCTTTCTCACATATCCAAATACTTTCAGTTACACTTCCAAGATACTTTCTCCACTTGTTCTATATCCTCTCCATCCAGTGTTGATGCTATTTTTTCCTCTTCTCCTATCTTCTTGGCTTTTCTTTTGTTTACCTTCATGCTATATTTTTCACATCCTACTTTGATCTTCTTCATTAACTTTTTTAGTGTCTTAGGATCCTCAAAAATCACTACCTTGTTCTCTACAAACTTGATAAATTTTATTCATCTCTACTCCACTTCTGCTCCTGCATTCTCCTTACCTTCCAAACTTTCCTCAATCATTTCCTCTAAGCGCATGATAAACAGCAGTGATGAGAGGGTACATCCCTGTCTGACTCCTCTTCCAACTTCACGTCATTTATTCAAACTACTGCTGATGTTCAGTGCCACTTGCTGATTCATGCACTGTATATTTATCAGTAACCTCCTTTTTCATTATACTCCTATCATTTTCATGATTTCCAACTGCTCAGTTCACCCTACCAAATGTTTTTTTTGTGGTTGAGGTCAAGCTAGCTAAAGCACACTCCCTTTCCATGAACATCTCTCTCTAATTATTCCCAAAAAACCCATTCTTTCTCTTATACCCTTTCCTTTTTAAAACCATACTATTCCTCTCCTACTTCCTCCTCTACAGTGCCTACCATTCTTCTATTCATTACTTTCAACAGTATTTTGACGGGTGATTTATATTCTTTGCATTTTTCCTTTGCAATACCTTTTATCTTGGGTATTGGCACAGTAAACTTTATTTATCATTTTAAAATATTTCCTTTTCAGTGGTGATAATTTATACGACTTAATGTTTTCCAAGTTGGCTTTATGTTCATGTAGCAATTTTATATCTCAATAGTGCTTGAACTGGAAAGGTTGTTGAAGGAATAATTCTCGGGTCTCCAGCCGGGTGAGGGTTCCGGACAAGTCCAACGTTTGGGCCACATCCTTCGTGGCCATCTTCAGGAAGGAACCCTCACCCGGCTGGAGACCCAAGAATTATTCCTTCAACAGCTACGCCGGGAAAACACCAGATCTTTTCTCTGGAAAGGTTGGTTTAATAAAGTCTTACTTTACATTCATATATTTATTGGTAATCTGTCATCAGAGGAATTAAAAGTAAGAGAAGGAAATAAGCTTCCTATCAGCTAATATTTCCAGTTTATTCTTAGGATTATGATGTTTAGAAGCAACCTCAACTTTGAAGATGAGTAATGATTCAGAAAAATGGAAATGGTGATAAGGAGTTTCTTCTTTGCCTTTCAGTGCCTATTTAAGATTTGCTTAGTTTGAGCTAACATGTAATTCATTCTACGTCTTGGTTACTAATATTCAGATTTTATGAAAATAATGAACCAAAACTTGCCCCTTAACCATATCACTCATATGTGTGCTTGTTCTAGCTTACATTTCTGCTTCATCTCACACTCATTTGAAAAGAATTCTAATACCTCAATAATCATTTACATGTCATGGCAGGTCACTTATTGTGATCTTCCTAATGTAATCCATACATTTTTGCAGGTTGGATAGAGTGGTTCCTCTAGTTCATAGTCCATATTCAAGCTTAGGAAATCTAGATTCTGTGCCATCATCACCCATTTATGCAGAGACTGACGCAACAGCTGTAAACCAAGAAGAGGGAACTAAGGTTGCTGCTTCAGAACTGCAAGTGAACGTCCCAGAGAGCTGCTTGCTCCCTTCTGTGGAGTATCCATTGAGCCCAGAAATGTTGATGGGATCTATTGATCCGTCTGTTGTTAGTCCAGCTCCTAATCAAGTTTCTAAGAAGAAAGGTCAAAGTTTTCGCAATTCAAAGTTAAGTGCCAAAGGAAAGATCAATACCAGTTCAGGGAACAAATCGGCACGAACTACAAACAGTCGCAAGACCAAGAAAACTGGTGTATCATCTAGCAAAAGTACTGAATTGGAAACCATTTCTCACAAGTTATATCCTGAAATTCATCTAGAAGAAGGGAATACATCTGTAAATGAAGAAGCAGCTAAGCTTTTGGATTCTGTTGTGGGCACAGAAGAATTTAATGATGAAAATGCAGAGGTTGACTTAGAATCTGCTGCACTTAATGAAGATACTGAAAATAAAGATGATTCAAATATGGCTCTGGCATGTACCATGGGATCTTCAGGAGAAGAGGATAAATGCCCAGATAAAAACATAAGGTAACTTATTGGTTTTTCTTTTAAAATGCCATGCTGCTGCAAGAGATTTTGGAGCAAGATCAAGTTTTTAATGTCATGTAAAATAGTTTGAATTATGATATGTTAAAAGCTATTTACTATGATATTAAGTAAGCAGTAAAAGTTGTATGGAAAAGCACTATATCTGTGATAAGTGATTGATATTTTTCTAGCCTTTATAGCCACCTCTAGTCTTAATTACATTCCAACCATTTTACATCAGTATGAAAATTTCTGTGGAATTTTTTTTTTCTAATGCATGTGAACTTATCAAAATATTTTGGATCCTCTATTCGTATTATAACATCCACATCATAAAATGAATTCTCCATAATAATATCTTTCTTGTTAATCATCTCTGAGAATGCCTTCTATTTGACAATTTTATTGATTATTTAAATTGAGAGTGTACAATTAATTCAGCTTGGAACCAAAGCATTGATATGACTAGTTTAGGAATGAGTTTTAAGAAAACACTTTGTTCTTGGTATTATTTTAGTTTGTTCATTATATATTCATTGCAGAAGCCCAAAATTATGGAAGAAAGGTTTATTCATTTCATATCTGTATAAATCATTTCAGAGAAGAGCTGGATATGCATCTTGATACTATGCAATCCGAGTTAGACATGCTGAAGGATATGCTGATGAAAGGAAATGTAAATCCTGTGACAGGGGTTTCAGGTGGTGAAGGAGATATTTTAAGTGGAGTTGGAGGTTTGGAAGGCTACTGCTTAGATGCATCTGCTCTTCTAGGGGTATGTCCGGCCTCATTGGGCCATCTCCTTGATCCTGCCGTCTCTGAGGGCGGTGGACATATCTTAAGCAAGGTATTTCTTATTTAGGCTGCAAAGAGCTTTTTGCTACAAGTCATGCAAAGATTTGGTCTTTCATTCAATTGGTTTCCATTCATCCCTTTTTGGAATAATTTGGATGAGAACAGTCAAACAGAGAAAAATAATCATATTAAGACAGGATTGTGCTATTCTAAAGCTTTGCTTAAGGCAGTAGGAAGATGGAACATTATTTAGAAATGTAATTTAGTAAGTAATGCGTGGCCAAGTGGCTGTCATTTCTCCTGAATAGTTAAAAAAATCATTTTATTTTTGGAAAAATCATCCAATAATAAAATGTTCGCCAAAGTCTTGAATTGCATATGTAAAAATATGTAGTAAAAGTGGGGCTATTTGTATATTAATACAGATATGGTTTAATGTGAAAAATATAACTATCAGAAACTCCTGGTAAAATCAACATTTTTATTTTTGTACTTTTTGCTCTACTTGATGTTTGCACAGTGACTGCTACAAAATTAAGAAGTATGTAATCTATTTTTCATTCTAAAATGAAATTATATTCTTAGCTAAAATATTTTTTATATTAGAGTAAAAGTCGAGCCTTTTGCAGCCAGTCTTAATTGAATATATGTCTGAATTTATGGCACCATTCTGACTCATTTAACTCATGAGCTATGTTTATTCTTGGTATTTATGCCTTTTTAAACCCTACCTCTCAAATATCTGAGGCACCTTTACAAATTTACTTTCTAAGAAACAATCTGATCTGACCAAGTTAGATGTTATGCTCTGTGGGAAAGAGATTAACTTATCATTAATTTAATATTTCCAATATCTTCCTCTTGCCTCCATTGCTTCAAAAATTTAATTTTTACTAGTAAATAATTAAAATTGTACATTCATATTAATACTTGTCAATATGAAATTAAAAATTTTCTGAGACATCTCATTAAAAGTCTTCTCTTTAAAAATATTCCTGACTTTCTAAATTTTTACCTTCCAAAGATTTTCAAAATCTTTGAAAAAGTTTCTATGAAATATATGTATAATATGTTGCTGAATTTGGCTCCTGTTATTTGTTGCATGTCATTGAAATTCAGTCCAGAAATTCAATCAATTTCATTTGATTTCTTACAGCTCTTTGGTTCAGACGATCCAGTCCCTTTCGGGGTCAGTTCAGAGGACTCTGCAAATCTCAAGGAAAATCCAGGTATACGCTCTTTATTTCTGTTGTCTGAATACTTTGAGAAAAGATTGCAAAGTTTGATTTTTTAGTGATCATCTTTAAGTTCAATAGAATTGCCTATACCTAACTTAACTGCTTGACAGGGAAATCTGTTAGAATAAGATTCTTTTCCATAGAGGAGAGAATTCCAATCCAAGGTATATTAATCATTCAGAAGTACTTGTAGCTTAAGTGTTGTATATATAATTCAAGTATATTGCTATACAATATTTATCATTTAACAAACCAATAGTTGTAATTGCCTTTTTTAATTGTTAATATTTATTAAGAGGTATTGTAAACCAAAGCTTATTTTATTACTCATGACATTTTTTGATCATAGCCAATCATCATTAACCAAGTACATCTTCAACTAAGGCCAACATTAACCAAGTTACCACTGTATTCTAAAATTTGTTGCTTTCACAGCATTTCCGGGTTTTTGTTTTTCGGTACTATTTGTTACCTCATCTGTATGTCAGCCTCATCTTTAGTGTAATATCTACTCCTGTGAAAGAAGCACCCATAGAGATTATTTATTCTTATAGTTAAGAATGATATTATGATTATATGTAGGTACTAAATAATTTACTAACATCCAAGGGAATGGAAACATGCAAGGTTAAGGTTTGACGTCATGATTATAACTATGTACTTTTGAAATTTAGCCTCTCACAAATTCATGTACAGCTAATTTCTTTCTCTTGCTATTTTTGCATCCTAAGAGATAAAATTATCATCCCATTTATTTGCAGGTCTTGAAAAGAAATTCATTAATATATTGACTAAAGCAGTTCTCTATCATCCTTAACAGTTTGTGATGAAGTAGCTGAAAAATGCATAAATATCTTAAAAACTATTGTTTTACTGTCTCCATTTTTAAAGGCATGATTTATGTTGTGTGAATAATATAATGAGAAAACAGATGTGCATTGTCAAATCTGAAGATAAATTTGATCTTAACGACATAAGAAACGCTTACTTGTGAATTATATTTTCTATTTATTATTTTGTTACTTTATGGCCAGGTTATCACATTTCATTTTATATTTTTGATAAAGATTCAATGAGGAGTTCAGGAAATAGGCTGATCAAGATTGAATATCTTAACAGTGACAAAATTATATAATGCTTTATATTTTGATAATAAAGTGAGTGAACCTGAATTTCCCTTACTACAAATGATATAACCTACTTAAGTAAATCCAGAGTTGAATGAAGCCTTAATTTTTTTGAAGTTTCCAGATTACTAAATTTCATTGTCTTTCAGAATTACTGGGTGGATCAGTATCATTTTCAATCTCTCCAGGTAGCTCATGCAGCTCCATTCTGATTCCATATTATCTAAAAGTTTTCCTTTTTTGGAGAAAGAAATGGAAACTCTAGAATGGAAGCAAACTCAATAATACAGTCTTTGAGAAACGTATTTCTTTAATAAGGACTGTGGAGTTAACTTCAATAGATGCAGTAGGAACCTAAAGTTTCCATAACTATGCTACCAGAAGATTCTCTATTTCTATGTATCATCTGTCTCTTTAATTGTGAATGTAAACTTAAAATAGGAATAGCAAAAAATACAATGAGCATAAGAAGT
>KZ312439.1:717439-738330 GCA_000376725.2 Ladona fulva
TTATAAGAACTGATTATCCCCGTGCACTTATATGGGATAATTCATGAAATCAACAATGGCCTTAGTCGTCAAAGGGATGGGTTGTTTATTTCCCAAATATTTTACGAAATTTCCGTGTGTTTTATCAAAATCCTCGAAAGTTCAGACCTATATCAATATTTCACAACTAAAATAAGAATCTATAATTTTTCATATGAATCTTTACTAAATGTATAAAAGAATAATGGCAGCTCGTAGTCCATGATTAATCCTTGGTGAAGCTTTAATGTAAGAATTTTATATAAAATAGAATTTCTGCATGTCATGGCATTGTAGTTTCATCCCAGTATGCCGCTAAGCAAATCATTTTAAGTGTAGGTGTATTATTAAATAAAGTAAATTTCTAAGAAGTTTGAGTAATATTTTTGGAGTACTTGTATATCTCTTATTTTCTCTCATTATTTGCTTCCTATGCAACTGGGATAGTTTCCTTCCCTGAAAAAATATTATCATTGTTAAACCAGTCAACTCACTTGACAAGCTGTGGTCTTGGATCTTGGTAGTGGATTTTGAAACTTAACAAGATCCTATGGAAGCTTTATAAAATGGCAAGCAATTTCTCATGATTATATAATAACATTTCAAATTGGAATTTTGATCTTTATAAGTTTTTCAGTTTTCTTTTACACTTTTTTTTTTAGACCTTTCTGTTACCGGATATGAACTAGCCACTTATAATCCAACCCTTCTCGACTTAGTTGAAGATGACAACTCTCAGCTACTAGACTGGTGTGATGCTGCCTCATCTGGTTCAAAGGATGAGTTGTGTCCTGATTCAGACTTAGGTACACCTGCCCCCGAAGTGAAAAAGAAAGATCAAAATGTAAGCAAAGAGGGAGTTTTTGCAGCCAAGAGCAGTGAAAAAAATAGTAGTACATCAGTTTTAGTGCAAAAAAATAGTATCCAAGTCAGAAGAAAATCTAAATGAATTTTCATTTCCAATATTTGCAGGAAGCCTTATTACTTAAGTTGAATGTGCAGCTATAAAAAGACTGTAGCATTCATGAACTAAGCATCATCCACATCATTCGATAATTCATTGATATTTTAAAATGAATTTTGAAAGGTATTGCTTTTATCTAAATTGTTTTCTTCAATTGTGCTTATTAGCACCTTTCCCCCTTAGGAAAGAATAACCATCACAAAAAATTCATAAAGATATTAGATGGCTTTGATGTTCATTTCTCAAACTTCCCCTAAGTGTACAAAACTTATAGAAAGTTTATATCTGTTGTTTATTTCATGATGAATGTGGAGCTCTTTATATTAATATATTTGTATTCAATCCATAACTTAAAACAATTATAGAATAAATCTATGCTGCGTAAAGTTAAGGACTTCATATTAATTATAAGGACAAGCAGTATGAACATTATTCATTTATTGTCAAATATGTCATCATAAAACCAGGACTATGGACAGGACTTTTTTTGGCTATCTTTATTTCTTTCTACAATTTATATTTTGTTAAGTTTTCACAAAAAAATTAAATGTTATATTTTGTCCAGTTTGTATATTTTAGTATTAGGAGGATGACCAAATTCCAGATGAGTGCATTTTGAAAGTTCTGCATGAAAGGAAGGTCTAAGTAAAACCTCAAAAATGGGATAATTTACGCGTTATGTATTCACTTTAACTTGTACATAAATTAGGTTGTAGATGATTCACTGGTAATATCACTAATCATCTATCTTATCCTGTGTAATATGTACATAAATGAAAGAAAACTGTCATTGTTTACTTGTTTGTAGGTTATATACAAACATATGTATTTGAAATATCTCTAGTGTTGATTTTAACTTATAAACTTTTTGTATTCGCTACCTGTTCTGCTGTTTATATACTAAAATGTAAAATGCTTGAATCATGAGAAGTGAACTTATTTTTAAAAAATGAGTATATTCTTTAAACATGCTTTGAGAAATATATCATTTGTCTTTGTTGCATTGTTTTTGTCCAGAATTTCATAATCAGACATACCCTTTGGATCTTATTTTGTCAAAGCAATAAATTAATAAATTGTTACTTTGTCAAGATGCTACTATAAAAGTTCCTTGCTTTTAAAATACAAAGTTAATTAGTCTTAAGCCTGGTAATTTATTTTTATTTTGCTGAACTGATAGTATTTAAGGGTTATACCAAATTTTTTCATTTACATTTTAAGTAGCACAAAAGCTATAACACCATTCCACTAACTTTGGGGTGATAGGGTGCCTTGTTTCTTAGAGTTGATAAATGCAAGTAACCCTGTACATAGACACCTGCATTTTCATTAATATAACAATACATTTAATGTGAAATCTGATAAATTATGTGTTAAGGATGGATGTAAATATTCTATTTTTGTGTGGAAATGAGTTGTGTAAGGTTTGTGAAATAAATTGTATTAATTGTAAACCTGGTTGTGATAATTTTCTAGTTCTTTTCATTGCAGTTGCACTTTTATTGCTTGGAATTGTGGGAATCTATTTTTCTGTTATTTTTGGTAGTCTTTAATTATTCTTATGTTAGTATGTATCCTGATGATGCTTCCTTTTTGGATAAGCAAGTAATACCCTTTAATTCTCATTAATCTTTTTTCATTCTTGCGTACTTCTGTAGTTTCAAATATCTATTCAACTTTTCATTGATTCCTTTTGTTAGTCTTATAGTCACCTGTCCTATTTATTTATAATTTCTACCATTCCAGTCATAATATTTACAACATTGGTTTCAACAGATTGTATTCTGAACTATCCCAGCTCATAGTTCCAGTTGCCACTATTATGACTTAAGGAATTCTTTTGGGTTTGCAAATAGTTTCATACTCCATCACAAAATATTATTTTTTGTTACCAATATAGCTGTTTTGCTAAAGCAAATTTTAGTAGTGCCAAGTTCCACCTCTTGTAATTGATTTTTATCAAAATACTAGTAAACGCTCCCGTCAAGCATGGTGGGACTTGATATAGTTTAAAAATATATCTAGTCCTCCTAAGCACAAAACAATTCTGCCGTAAGATCATAATAACTCAATATATTTCATATCATATAAATTATTTATAATATTTATTCTACTGTTTTCAAGTCATGAAAGCCTACTTTACGTAAATTTCTTATAAAAATTATAAGAAATGATTATCCCCGTGCACTTATATGGGATAATTCATGAAATCAACATTCAAAAATGGCCTTAGTCGTCAAAGGGATGGGTTGTTTATTTCCCAAATACTTTACGAAATTTCCTTGTTTTATCAAAATCCTCGAAAGTTCAGACCTATATCAATATTTCACAACTAAAATAAGAATCTATAATCATTCTCCTTTCTTTTGACACTACTCTTGATTTTGTAGGACCATTGTTTCTAATTTAATTTTGTAAAAGAAAAAACCTATTTTACGTACATTTAATATGGAAAAATATGCTAACTGATTATCCCAGTGCATTAATATGGGAAAACTCATGAAATCAATGTTCAACAATTGCCTTGGTCGTCAAAGGGATGGTTAGTTTATTTCCGAAAAAAATTACAAAATTTACGTCTATTTTATCAAAGTTCTTGCAATTTCGAATTTATATGAATGAAAGGAAAACGGGTAAGGGTGACTTTGCGCAAGATGGTGCGCACCCAGGAAAAATCCCAAGGAAGAATGGCAAGTCCATTCTTCCTTGGGATTTTTCCTGGGTGCGCACCATCTTGCGCAAAGTCACCCTTACCCGTTTTACTTTGTTTCCAACATGAAGGGGGTTTTCCTTTCCATCACTTTGTGTGGCTGGTGCTTCAATGAAGCCGTGACTGCGAACGATGCCGCTATGCGGACGAACTCGCAACGTCCTTGCCCACAAAGTATCCCAAATGGCTTTGAGAAATGTTCTGCCAGGATAGCTCAATGGACAGAGCACCCGACCGGCAATTGGGAGACCCGGGTTCGATTCCCGGTCCCGTCAGACTTTTAATGTCCATTCTTCCTTGGGATTATATGAATGATTCTCGACTAAAATAAGATTCTATGGTTATTTTCCTTTCTTTAGACACTTGTCTCAATTTCGTAGGGCCATTGATTCTAATTTAATTTCATAAAAGAAACTACCACTACAGGTCATGAAAACGTAATTGATGTACATCCCTTATGGAAACGTACTTTGTGCTCCTGGGTTCGAACCCGGGGCTTTACAGAGATGAGAACAGTTTTCCTGGGGGTTTCAGCATCATAGTAACACAATGCAGTTTGTTTCAGATCTCTAAGTCAAGCCGTTTCTGAGATAAATAGGGGGACGGACAGACATTTGCTTTTTATATATATGACTATTTGTTCCCCAGCTGTGATTGCTAATCCAAAGACTGGAATAAAAGGCAAAGGTGAACTTGACATCTCAGGGGCAAGGATGCAGAGGAATTCTACAAAGAATTGCTTGCTTGAGAGTGCTTCAAGTTAAAGGCCACTATATTAAGCATTTAAATTGAGGGCTTTGAAGAGTAGAATCAAGCAGAAATCAAGTTTTGATAAACCACAGTATTGGCATAACCCATGTTCTTCACTCTTAATTACTGTCATCCATTACATTCTTGTCATTCAAACAAAATGCATATTACCACTACATATTACACTAGGAACTATACAAGTATCTTTGGTAATTAGTTTTTCCCATGAACATTCAGAGATCTCTCAACAGAATAATCTGGTTATCATAAAAAGAAGGGAGGTTACTTAATCCAATTTTAATCAGTCTTTGAGCAAAATACATGATAGAAAGGCATAGACAACCTGAGATTTGGGTGAACCATGCAGTTGCCCAGGACACTGAGGTTTGGAGGTTGAAAATTGTTTGAGACTCATTGGTAGGATGGAGAGTAAAATATACTTTAGGGGTAACGCCCCTCATAGATCTCATTTTGCTGAACACCTTTTAGTTAAAAATCACCAGTCTGAATTTTCACCTGTAATCCTCCAGTCATGCCGTAATGTGTACAAAATAGATATACTAGAAAAATTTCAAATACTCCACCATTCCTTTTCCCTTGCCAATGGATTCCTTTTCACCGAGAATCCTTCTATATTGTTTACCAGCCTTTTCCATTAATTACCCCCTCCTCCTCTGCTTAATGACCTACTATGAATAACTAATTGGCCTCCTTGCTTTATAACTCTCCTTCACCTTCCCCCCCCCCCCCTCTTTGGTTTGTTCTTAAGCTTTTGTAAGCTCTGTGCCTGATGATGGTCTAAATTTGCACGGAAACCATGGTCGCATAAATAAATTCTATGGAAAGTAAATCTTTGATTTTTTCTTTGTTTTTTGGAAAAAGAATGGTACGAAGATAGCCATAGGCTTATTAAGAATACTAGAAGAAAGAGGAAAATGAATGAGCTTATGTTTCATAGCTTAAGAAAATGCACTTGATAGAGTAAAATGGGAAAAACTACTACAGACATTTATGAAGGATAAGAAAGTAGATTGGAGGGACAGAAGATTGATCAGAAAATTTTATCTAAAACATGAAAAAAAAACTGCTGTGTAAGTGAACAATAAACTGACAGGATGGATAGAGAAGGATCAGGGAGTAAGGTAAGGCTGCTACCTCTCTTCAACTTGATTCAATATCCATATCAAATATATGCTAAGTATCAACTTGGAAGAAAAGATGAATATGTAAGGCAGATTGGTAATTTGAATTAGATTTGCTGATGATATGTAGGTCAATGGATCTATCATTTCAAAGAGTAATGACAGCATTAGAGGAAGAAATGAAAGAGTATGGAATGAAAATAAATGTTGGGAAAACAAAGGTGATGAGAATAAATGACAGAGAAAATATGAATGTTAGGAAAAAAGAAAGAAGAGTAAAAAAATAGCAAGATTCAGATATCAAGGAGTATGGTAACAGAAGAGTGAATTAGAGGTCAAAGCAAGAATTGCCGTAGCAAAAGAAGAATGTTTAGGTATTGGGTCATGATGAATAGCTTTGAAACATGGACCTTGGGGAAGATTTAGGTACTTAAAATTTGGATATAGAGGAGGTTGGAGAAGATGTGTAGGACAGACTAAGTAAGAAATAGAGAGGTACTAGACAGGATTTGAGAGAAAAGAGAACTCTTGAATGCCATCAGTAAAAGAAAAGGAAAATGGATAGAACATATATTAAGAGGGATTGGCATAATTACGACAGCTTTGGAAGGATTGGTAGAAGGGTAAAAGAGACAAGGAAGAAGAAGACTAAAAATGGACAAAATAAAAAGAAATGGAGGATATGAGGAAACCATGGAACAGGCTTGGGACAAAGATGGATGGAGACAGCATTGGTGGATGGTACCTGCTACTAGGTAGGATATCAAGTGATGATGAGGTAAAATTCCAGGGGGTTACAACAAATAGGTCTTATTTTATTGTTGATAAAGCAAATATATTTTACATTTCTGATGTCCTGATTAAAGCTACAGAAATAATCCACTCAACCATATCTTTACATTCAATGGTCAAGTTACTTCCTAGAATGATTTAATTTCCCATTATAATAAGGATGAGGACCAGAGTCTGAGACTGGCTGTAAATGCCAATTCCAATGTTCTTAAAACATGATGAATCTGAACAATTTCATAAAAATCAAATATGTAGCAAAGTTCTTCATTCATCTAGTAGCTGCAGCCTTAGATACTCGGGTTAGACTCAATTTCAAACCCGGTGACAGAGGGCAAGACCCCCTGTCACAGGAGGTTAGGGTCTTTTTCAGCAATCTCAATCATCGGCCGCCGAGTACAGAGTACATTACTCTCGCTAGCAATGGATTGCTAAAAGTATCTTACCTACCTGAATTCCGAGAATGCAAAGCTGCAACAATTGATAACTCAGTTTCCGAGGATAATAGACAATGTAGCATGCACTTTTCATCACCGTTTTATATATGGAGCCCTTCGAGAGTCTCGCATGCTCTGCATTCCACATCATGGTGACTCTGACAACGAAGCAGCAGTAAAGGAGGATAAAGAGCATTTAACACCATGGTTCAAAACAGACTTGCTTCTGGTGTGGGTTACATTGAGACCAGCTGTGGCATTCATAGCAAGAAAATCCCTTTATATTCAACATTCACCAACTGACTTATATTTTATTCCCACATTATTTATACTGTTCTTTTTTGGGGCTCTTCCCCTACGAAGGAAAAATTTTTAAAATTCAAAAGGAAGCAATGTGCCTAATTGCCAAAGCTCCTTGTAATCCCTATTTTAATGAATTAAAAATTCTACCTATACCATGCATATACATAATGATAGCATAGTATACATAGATAATGATATGGGTTTACTTTTATTTAATAAACTTCCTAAACACATTAAAAGAATTAAACGACATAATGAACTAAAATGTGAACTCAGAGGTTTTCTACAGTCTAAATTGTATTACTCCATCCAAGAATTCCTAAACGAAAATTCTAATTTATAGGGCTATTCACAAATTTTTATTCTGAAATTTGATATAATGAATTTTGTGTAATTAAAAATGTATTTAAATCCTCTAAATGTCAATTCTGTATTTAAAATATGTATACAAAATTTTCACTTATGAATTTGGTATTGTGAATCTAGTATTATTAATCTTACATTGTGCATTTTTTCATAGATTTCTGTATCATGAATATTATATTGCAATGTTTGTTCTATGAACTTGTACACCAAATTCAATATTATGAATTTATATATTTGGACGTGCCTTATATCTTCTACAACCTCTTGGTATCTGTAAATGATCATTGGGCAAATAAAATTATTATTATTACTTTAAGACGATCTAGCAATTACTTTCTGCAATAGCATTTACGCTTCCTACTATAACCACCACATGTCGATTTTAAATTGAGAATCAGAGTTGCATTTGATTGATAATACATAACAAGTTTCTTGGAAAGTTTCATTTCATATCATGTACAATTACAAAAATTCAATTTTTATTATTCTTTTCTGCTGCAAGAATTGAATAAACAATGTGAAGCTCGTCGTAATATATTTGTTGCGAAGTTACATGGAGTATACTTTTATTTTACTCTAAAACTATGTATTTGAAGTCTATAAACTTTATTAGAATATTTAAAAATAGCTACGTAATTAACTGTTCCCTATTGTTAAACAAAGGGTACTGTTCCATGCGTTTCCAACCTTTATGGTATCTTCTATGATGTCCCCCGTGGCTGCAATATAATGACACGTTCGGAAGAATCAAAACCGTAAGTGGAGTAAAAACAAGGGCATTGCGACAACAACTATGCTAGAGCAATGTAACAGTGATCATTACGGTAGCATCACCAGTTTAAAACCAAGCTGTATTTGTGAGGTATAACTAAATGGTTTCATTGTGTAGTGCATCCAATCGCCCTGCCATAACTATAGACTGTAGCAGTAAATCCTAACAATCATCCATAAATCGGTAAATAGCTGAGAGAAGGCTATGATAACATAGGTTGGTAATTTCAATTGAAGCGCGCTAAGTAATATAGGAAATAGTTAAGTTGGCAGAATTATTTTCTAGCTCTTTTCCGCTTATTCCCATTTCCTCTACTGAGACCAGTTAGGGAGGAGAGTTACGAAAGAAGCCGGTTATATTCCAAGGTTTAGATTAACTAGCATTCGCCTCATGCATGTAGCGATTTCCTAGAAAATTAATCAGTTGCGAAGGGCAGTTGTTTGATTAATGTTATACTACTGTCTTAAACATAAATATGGAATTCAGTAAGGAAGAACAAGAAAAATTACAAGGCTTGAGAAATAAAATTGTAACGGATGGGACGTTTCCAGATTTTCCGAAGCCAGGAATACTTTTCAGGTAAAACATACGTCTGCTGTGATGCAGATGTTTCTCCTGAGTTATTTTTTTCTGAAATATATCGTCTTATAACAGGTTACATGAAGTTACGAAAACTTTGCGTAATTTCATTCTAATCCTAACATGTCATCATCCTCTCATAATTTTACAGAGATGTCTTTGCCATCACAAGAGATCCAGAGTCCCATCGTACATTGAACGAAATTTTCGATTATTATTCGAAAAAAGCAATTGAGCGAGGAATACAGGCAGTCGTTGCAATTGATGCAAGGGGATTTCTGTTTGGTCCTGTGCTTGCACTGAAAATTGGAGTTCCGTTTGTACCAGTGCGAAAACGTGGTAAACTTCCCGGAAACGTCCGTTCGGTAGCATATTCCTTGGAGTATGGAGAGGTCTGTTTCAATTGAAAGAGTTTGTTGTTATTTTTCTTTCTCCGTAAGTCTCTAACGTTGCTTAAATGTTTTTATCTTTATATTTGATTTTTAGGCTGTTATGGAAATCCAAGAGGGTAGCATTCAGCAAGGCTTCAAGGTTCTTGTAGTAGATGATCTGTTAGCAACAGGAGGTTAGTTCATCTCATGGAATTAATTGTTGTGTTTCTTAACGTGGGGAATAACAGATTTTAATAGATCTCTCGTTATGAAACTTGAAACATATAATGCTGCCGTTCATAGTTGACTAATCTTTGGAAATTTCTCTTGTTCATAAGACTTCTTTTTAATGTATCTATTGCGTTACTTGAGAAAATACTTAATGTCTTTTCATTTTCCTTGTGAAGGTTCTCTTCGTGCTGCCTGCGAACTGATTACCAAATCAGGTGGTGTGGTTCACGAGTGCCTTGTGGTATTAGAATTGCTAGATTTGAAAGGAAGAAATCTCATATCAGCTCCGGTAACTTCTTTATTACAGTTTTGAGTATTAAATTGATGTCTAAGAGACATACGTCCTTTGCTCTTGGACCAAAGCCAAACCTTTTTTGTGGATTGCAACGCTGACTGAATGACATCTAATTTTGCTCAAAGTATTACGAATCTGTTTTTTTCATACATTCCTAATTGCATGAAACTAAAGAGTTGATGCATTTCCTGAGAGAGATGAAGACCTGAGTAAGCATTTCAGAATTGCCATGTATATTGATTTTAAAATGTTATTAGCATGTATTTACAAAAATGGCAAGTTTTTGAACCTCTATAAAGCACTGGTCTATTGGAATTATTTGTTCAAACACAATTTATTTTTTATATTTCAGATGTTTTTGTAATTCATTGTCCTATACTGCCTATGGATTAATCATTTTGAAATGGTAAAAATAATGTGAATAAATAATGAATGAATTTATTAAAAAGTTAACATGACTTTTAAAATAACATCAATTACATACTATTTCTTTCATAGAATCATTGGAGATTCTATATACCAGAATAAGCAGATTCTGGCAATATCTTATTTCTGGCAGATACTACTGAAGCCCTAGAAGCCATTGCACGCTGTATAGCTTCTTGCTCCTCTGAATAGAATTCTTGGTTTCGCAGCGTAGAAAGTTCTGAAATTAAGAGTTACAATAATGTTATTCAAAGATCATTAGAAGGCTATCTAATTTACTGTTGTCCATTACTATGGATGGTAGTCATAACATAATGCTGAATAATGAAATAACTAGGGATGAAGGAACAATTATTTCATGAGATGATTGCAGATGTGACCAAAATAAGTACAGATTTGAAGTATCAAATTATTAAGTGTGAGAGCACTTTATAACAACAGTAAATTTAAAATATTTTGAGTCCACATTGCAAATGCTGAACCTTTGAAAAAAATTTGCCACCAGTTTTGGTCATCTTTAGTAACAGAGCGAGAGAGACAGAATTTATGCTGTTGCACATAATTCTGAAAGTAACATTAGGAGAGGAAAGGGGTTGCTTAAAGTGATGTAATTAGTTAAATCTGAAAATGCCACCACAGATTTCACGATTTGAGACACCTAAGTTTCTTCCCCTTTGATTGTCTATGGAGAAGCATTGGGACAAAGGAGCTGGTATGGCGGTGCTTAACCCTCTTAGTGCTATCCTTCTTCCTGGGGTACTAACGAGAAATGCGGAGGGTATTTTAATAAAATGTAGCAACTAGGAAAAAAAACAATATAAAGCTATTTTTTTACATATCTATATGTGGTTTTTTTTTAATTGATGAGGTTAATAGTGATAAATTTTTTTTACGTTTACTGAAATATAAATGTTTTTATTTAAATGTCATAAAGTTGAACAAAATTTTTTTTAAGCCTATATATCGGCCCGCCGCACTTTTTGCCCGAGCTGCAACAACCGATATATCGGCCCGCCACTAAAAGGGTTAAGGAGAAGGTTTGCGAAGGTGGGGGAGAATATCTGATCTGGTTGCACAGTGAGTTCTTAGCCCCTCACCTTCAGGGTATGGTCAGATTGGCCCTAACAGGATGTGAGATAATCATCACACTTTAATTTGTACACTCCCTGCAGATCTCTAATGTCTTTTTATCTTTCACCCACAAAATTTAAAGGCAATAGATTTTCTGACCAAAAGGAAATACTTCCCAAAATGGGAAGCTTTACACACCTTATTTTTGGGAGTTATGTTGGGTTAAGGAAGAATAATAAATGCAGCTACTGGAGGATTTCTTCTTAAGACAGTGGTCATTGAGTATCCCTGAACCCATAATTGTTTACTATTGTCTCTATGGAGTCTAGTTACTCCATGAAGGCCTGGTAAGGTTAAAATCCACGAATCATGGAATTACATGACCTGCTTATGGGATAAATAACTGAATGAGGATCTTCATTGACACTTCATTGTGTAGGAAGAATCCTTAGTAAACAAAAGAGTTCTGAATGATCTGGTGCTTTCCCGGCGTATCAGATGGATGAAGAGTTCTCGGGTTTCCAACCGGGTGAGTACATCCATGATGGTCAACGTTTCAGCTTCCTCCATAGAAGCCATCTTCAGGACTGAAGATGGTTTCATTCATTAGTTTTTTCACTACCTCAGGTAACATCACATTCAAACAGAAGAGATTCTAACTTGCCTACAGTTTCATCCAGTAGCACTGAGGGAAATAAGTTCTTCTCATCAAATGAAACAAGGATACACACACTGGGAATATTAATGAAGCCAATGAAGTTGTGTGCAGGGGGTGTACTAACTCTGACCTACAGTCATCTTGTACCCTGAATTTATGAATTAGAAGTAACTTGCATGAGGTTCAAGCTGGTATCACCAGATAGGAAATTTAATAAAAAAATTATTTTAAGAGTCCATTGTAGATTTTTCCCTCAAATCATTTAGAATTTTGTGAGATTTACCAACATTTTGTCAAAATTGAAAGCTTTTGATTTCTTGGTGACCAATTCCTTTTTTTCTTCAATTCAACTGCATTTTCATTTGGAACAATCATTGGTGACCACTTGTCATTCCCTCAAACAGTAGTCCCAAAATAGTGCAATGAGTGATTCTCATATGTCAGCAGATAAGGTCTGGCAATCTTCCTATTGTTCATAAGAACATTTCCTCAATCCCTCAGAGATATCTCTAGTATCACAAGGAAAGGAAAGTTATTTAGGAAATACTTTGAAGGCTAAATCCTTTTCTAGTATGCATTAAATGGCTTGCAACCTCCCACTTCCTTTAGAAGAGATTAGGAAATTCGGAAGATAGTAGGCATCCGTAGAGATACCTCTGTTCTGCATCCTAGAGCAACCTCATTGCCATTAACAACAGACAAAGGTGTGGAAAGGCTTAACTGAATGCCAGCAGAGCTCTGGCTTGGACTGCTATTCAAATCCTTCACTCACTTCATCCTTAGACCTGTATCCCCTGAGTAGTATCTGATGGAGTGATTACAATCTCAAATGAATGCACCATGATCAGAGAAGACGTCATTCTTGAATAGAATGGGAATCCTGTGGCCACTGTTGTCAGTGGGTGCATCTTTTATTTTAATGGTGAATAAGCTCACTTAAAACAAGTTCTCAGGAAATCCCTGGAGAAATCCGATAACAAATAAGAGCAAAGAAAATTTGTACACTGGTAATTTGCAATTTCCATTGGAGGAAATATTTGCCTTCAAGCTCCTCCATCCCTTTACAACACCAACACATGCATAATTCCAGTATTACTTCTCAGAGTTGTCTTTGATTGTGAGTGTTTTAGGTTGTATTTTGTAGCAATGCCTAAACTGATCCTACGCATTGTAACTTATTGGCATGAATGCTTGAAGCATACAGAGGATTTTATGTAATTGCGAGGGAATATGTCTCCCACTACACAATTTCAAATTTAAAAAAGATGTGGGAGGAATCCAAATGTGTTCACCGATAGGTGGGCTCTGGAAGGCACAAAGTTACATCCAAGGATGAGGATAGGCATATTGTTGATTATATTTGGGAGAATCCTTTTTCTAATGCAGAGGATACAAGATATACTTCTCATAAGTTCTCAAAGTGTTCATTGGAGGCTCTAATTTTTGAGTCTTGAAGCACATGGCTGTAAAAAAATTTTGTCCCCAGCACATAAATGTGCTCACATGCCAATTTTTAACTAAACACTAAAATATCTGGAAGTAAGTTACAATTTTCAGGAATACATACTTTCTGGTTTATATATAGATAGATTAACAAGCATTATTTGCTTGAGAGAATGCTCTTGAACTCATTCAATCATTAATAATATAATGAAAGCTTACCACAAAATGAATTACAGGATAATGACTTTTCAGAGAGAAATCAAATCTATACAAATGAAGTCCTCTCAGGTTCTCCACCAGGTTAGATAATCCGTAGCCGACGTTTCCATAGCTAACTCTGCCATCGTCCTCAGGGCGTGAGTGCCGGGTCAAGTTTTTGTCACGTTTTTTTATATATTCCCATTCGTGCCTGCTCTTTCCAGATTGGTCGATGCCACTCCACCGTTATTCTCCCTTATTTGTTGAAGCACGGGCTTCCATGATTAGCTGAGTGTGTAGCCAGCATTGCGGTTAATGTTCTCTCTCTCCGAACGAATCTCTATGGCCTCTTTTGTCACTATGTCCCAATATCCATTGGAGCGACACAGTAACTCCACCTTGTCAAAGGCGTGATTGCTGTAGAGGCTGTGTTCAGCGATCACTGATTTTTGGGGTGATTAAGTCTGATGCAGCTTTGGTGTTCATTTATTCTGACCTCGATGGTTTGGCCAGTTTCCCCAATGTAAGCTTTACCGCTGATTTTCATCATAACTGGTTTCACAATTGAATATACATACAAGAAGAATTTTTGCTTAATCATTCCTATTTTGCCGCAATATGGTTTGATGATTTATTCTACACATACATACTATGGTTTGAATCAAGTTTCTTTGATGATTGATTCAAAATTAAGTATAATAAAATTCAAACTGCAAAGACTTTGCCAGTCACAGTGGTAGAGAACTAGCATGCTACAAGGGTAGTCCCACAAGTACTCAACTAACCGAAAGTTTGTTTGAAAAAAATTACTACAGTTGAAAGTACCAACCTTAAAAAGCTTAAGTTTGAAGTTTCAGAACGCTAAATTGTTTAGTATTTGTTTGGCAGCCATCAATAGTGAATGCTCTCAGTGAATTTGTAAAAATGGAAAAAATTGATCATTGCTATGTGATACAATACTTTCATTTGGAAGGTCTCAGACCAACCTATATCAAATCTGAGCTAAATTTTACTGCTCCTTTGTTTACAACAATAAAATATTGGGTGGCAGAATTTAACCAAGGCCATATGAGCTGCCAAGATGAACATCACAGTGGTTGGCCAAATGAGGTGACTATGCCAGAAATGGTAAAGAAAATTCACAAAATGGTGTTGGATGACCATCAGTAGAAAATCCATGAGCTAGCAGATATGGTAGGCATTTCAAAAAGTGCTGTACATCTTATACTGACTCAAAATTTGGGCATGAGAAAGCTGTGTGCAAAATAGGTGAAAGAAATGGCAGAAAGCGTCGCCCCTTATCTCAAAATTATATTTACCAAGTCCATGCGCAAAGGTAGAGTCCTAGTAGATTGGAAGTCAGCGAACGTTACGCCCGTTTATAAAAGTGGATTGAGGGAGAACCCAGGAAATTATAGGCCTTTCTAACTTGCCTACAGTTTCATCCAGTAGCACTGGCACGTCGTTGTTAGCTCACTTATGAAGTTCTTAGATAGCAATCGTTTCCTCAGTAAGAACCAACACGGATTTAGAAAGAACCGATCATGCGAAACCCAACTAGCTCTATTCGTCCACGATATCTTAAAGTCTGCCGAAAGTAAAAAACAAGTGGACGCTATTTTCCTTGACTTCAAGAAAGCTTTCGACAGGGTCCCCCACTACAAATTAATTTACAAACTAAAATTAGCAGGTATCAACAAGGAAATAATTGAATGGATAAAGAATTTTCTACACGAGAGAGAACAGCAAGTGGTACTTGATGGCGTTAGTTCGAATAAAGTCAGAGTCACTTCAGGCGTACCCCAAGGCAGCGTAATCGGACCTTTACTCTTCCTCATTTATATCAATGACCTAAGCGACAAGATCGATAGCAATGTGAGGATATTTGCGGATGATTCGGTAATATATAGAGAAATATCAAGTGACGAAGATAGTGCTTCACTCTCAAACGACTTAGCTCATATACAAATGTGGTGCGAAAAATGGCAGCTAGATCTTAATGTAGATAAATGCTCTGTAGTAAATTTCTTCGAAAGGAAACAATTGAGTCAGAACCGCCCGTACAAAATTAGTGGAACGAATTTAAATGTAGTCGACTCAGTAGAATATCTTGGAATCACCCTAACCAATAACTTAAACTGGAGCACACACATTCGAAAAATATGCGGTAAAGCAACTAAAAAGCTCGGTTTTATAAAGCGTATTGTAGGTAGATGCGATGAAAAGGTTAGAGAGCGATGCTATTTTACGTTAGTTAGGCCCCATCTGGAATATGCGGCGAGTATATGGGACCCAGCGGATGAAACGAACTCTCGCGAACTCGAGAAAGTGCAGCGTAAGGCGATACGTTTTGTTAAAAAGTGCTACGATAGAGAAGCAAGTGTAACGCAAATGCTCACAGACGCAGGTTGGGAATCCTTGAAAGAAAGGAGATTAGAAGCTAGGCTGCGATTGTTAGATAAATTCAGAGGAAATACATTTTCGGATGACGTAATTGATATTATGCGACCCCCCTGCTACTTTGCCAGATCCGACAGTGAGCGTAAAATAAGAGAAATAGACGCGAGGACAAGTCGTTTTAGAGACTTTTTTTCCGCGAACGATACGCGATAGTAATAAATTAAAGAAGTAATTCTACTCTTGGTGTTTACACCCCCTGCCACACGCCGGAAGGCGGCTTGCAGGGTACTTATGTAGATGTAGGTGCCGTGTTTGCTCACAATGGAACAAAAACAGTATCTTGAGACTGTTTCAATCGAGTGTTTGGCAATGTTTTACAGCAATAAAGCCGAGTTTTTGCATTGATTCATGACCATGGATGAGACATGGGTCCATCACTTGACCCCTGAGACAATGGAGTAGCCAACAACAATGGACTGCAATGGGAGAATCAGTTCCAAAGAAGGTGGAGTCAGTTCTTATCTGGTGGCAAGGTTATGATGTCAGTTTTTGGGGATGACAGTGGGATAATTTTCCTTGATTATCTTCAAAAAGATAGAAAAGGAAAAACAATTAACAGCAAGTATTATGAAAACTCATTACAACGTTTGAGTGATGAAATCAAGAAAAAACTGGAGAAAAAGAAAATGTTGTTTCATCAGGACAATGCACCAGTTCACCCATCCGTTATAGCAATGGCTAAAATTAATTAGTTGAAACTTGAATTACTTCCTCACACATCTTATTTGCCAGATTTAGCCCCCTCGGATCATTTTCTCTTTCCAAACTTGAAAAAATGGCTTGGTGGTAAAATATTTGTCAACAATGAAGAGGTGGAGTCTGCAGTTAATGGTTATTTTGAGGAGTTCCACGGTTCTCAATATAAACAGGGTATTGAAGCTATTGAATATTGCTAGGAAAGGTGTATTGAGCTAAAAGGAAACTATGTTGAGAAATAAATGTTTTTTTTTGCAATTTTTTTCTTAGGTTGGTACTTTTTGGATACCCTGTTAGCACACCAACCCCAATGTCCTAGGTTTGAACCCCAGCTGATTATATTTTTCTGATAAGGGAAAGGTTGCCTGTGTTTGTCCATAGTTACTGTTTATGACTACCACTGCAATTGTGCAGTAAATGGAAGTTTAAGAAGGCATTGAAAACAAAAGAAATAGTCTACTGAAATCTTAAGTTAAAGTGTAACAACAGAATAAATTACTGTACCACGACTAACAATGGAAATCAATAGCTGTGGAAGACAGATGCAAGGGAGAATTAAAGGAATGTAGCCAAAACAACTTGCGAACAAGGACTAAATAATCTTATTACTCACCATTATGGTGTAAACTCTTGTAAAATTCTTTTTCTTCAGTATTTTTTTGATATAACTGCCATCGTTGTTTCTCTTCTGCTCTAATAAAATTTATTTCATCTGTTTTCTCCTTAAGCTTTTGCGGTTTAATTTCTCTTGTTTTACTTGAAGGTTTCAGAGTAAAACCTTTTTCTCTCTGATGCTTGTCTTGAGGTGAGCACATAAAGCACTTTTCCTTAATCTGTTCATCTCTAAGGCTGTAGCTATACTCAGTCATACTGTCTGTTTCATTCACCTTACACTTCTCTCCTTCTGAACTGAGGCTGCTCAAGATTGTCTCCTTTTCAAACCAACCTTTGTATTCTAATGATGTGGGAAATCCTCCTGTGTCTGCCTCCTTACTTTTGGACAATACCTTGTGACGTCTGTGTATTAGTCTTTCAACATTACGGATTTCCTTTCTAAGATTTTTAATGGAACACATATCTGAGAATGCCTGAAAGAATATGATAACAATGCAATGTGTATGAGTAGTAAAATATTTATATGCATATTTCAAATAACAAAACAGTACATACAAAATTAGGCATTAATTCATGGATACATAAATATTCCTAATGAACTTTCACATTGTTTCAATATCACTTCAATTAAAGAAAAAGCGAGTTAACATCTGAAAAGGGACAAAATAGTGCAAAATCCATGAATGAGCATGTTGTAACTTCTTCAGTATTACTGCCAATTTAGATATAGTTTAGAAAACAAGTGTTTTATCGTAATCAAAATCAGGGTAGTATATTGCTTTTTTACTGGAACACCCAATGTTACTACAATAANTTTCATAAATGTGAGCTGAATATACCCTATTTTCGACGTTGTAACGAAAATCGCAACATTTACACTCAATTTTTAAACTAACGGATGGCATTAAGAAAATGAAACTTTTTATTCAAACACTCTGTACAGAGTAGTTATAAGGCACAAAGTTTTGTGTTTATCTTATGTTTATTTCAAAAGAAAAGAAGTTTTGTTTTGCTCAACGGAATACTGCCTGAGATAACGTGTCTCAAAGTTGCTAAAAATCGATGTCTAACTGTAGAAGGCTGTGGTAATGGGTCAAAAAGATGACTATATCTCAGCAAATATTTCATCAATGGATGTAAAGCTTGGCAAATGTTTATAGAGGATATGAATTTATGTTTACACAAAATTTCATTGAAAATGGTGATGGTTGAGCGGGGACCGTTGGACCACTTGACATGGAATGGCCCTGGAGTAAGGTGCCATGTTTTGTCAACATAACATGAATAACCAAAAGTAGCTAAATGATACAAGGTGTCTGTGAAAATAAGACAGGATATTATGAAGCCACAGGTAGTCATTAACTACAATAAGTAAATGAATGCTGTAGACTGGCAAAATCAGTAGTTGGTCTCTTTTTTCTATCATGCACCTCTATGCAATAAAGGCAAAAAATATACAAAAAATAGGTATCATAAAATATTTTTTATATAATGCACATGGCACTAATTTATATGGGTTGTTCCAAAAAGTGCTAAGCAAAAATTCTGTAGTGAACTCAGAAAAATGAGGCAGAGCAAATCTTTGATAGAGTGAAATTGTTGGAGTACATGTGGTGAGGCCAACCCACATCACCCTTCCCTGATTAGATTTCAAGTAGCAAACTGGACATTTTCCAAATTGGATACATACCAATTCCATAGAAAGGAATCTATCCTAATCTGTGGACTATGTAAACAAAGAAGAGTGAGAGTAGATGGGAATGTGAAAAATGCAAAGTCGCATTATACCATCCAGACTTTCAAGAAATATCATTCAAAATAGTCATTAAAGTAAGACAAAAATTTTCACTCTATTAANAAAATTACAGTTTACCTCTCTTTGGTAAGAGATTAAAAAGTCTGATTGACACAGCTCTTGGTTCCTTTAGAGTCACTGTGTAACTACTGCTAATAACATGTATATCACTACTTCCACAAGTCATCCATATATTTTTTCACATATAGAACACTATAATATATGTAGATACTTGGTACAGTTAATGTACCTAGTCTAATAAAAAGAGGACGGCAAATGGCAAAAGGTTACTTACAAATGTATCTGATAATCTCTTTTTGAATTATAAAAATATCATTTAACTGGGAGGATGAAACCCACAATACTATACCATATGCAACTCTGGAAAAGAAGAGAACTTAATATAATGTCAGCCAAACTTCTTTACTTACAGAAAGGTTTATTACAGAAATAAGATAGAAGATGGTATTAATTTTAGAGCATGTTTGTCTTATATGGCAGTCCCAGTTATATTATAGTCAATATTCAGACTGAGGAATTTTAGAGTATCCACCTTGGTATAATCACTACATGTACCATATAATTCATTGGGTATTGCTAATGATAATTTGTTGCAGGGGGAAAAGAACATCAATTGAGTTTTACTTAAGATTATTGTTCCTACACCAGTAAGTTATTGTCTGAATAAGTGAGTAACTTAAATTGAGGAGAGTACTTGGTTTGGTGTCTGCTGTCAGTATATTCACATCATCTGTATACATAACCATTGTATTTTCTGAGATAAAGTCTTCTGAAAATAATACTCAAAAATCATACTTAGTTTTAATTAACTATCTTTAAAATAATATAATCTAAATCAGTTTTACCTGCTAAATGCTGCTGCCGGATGAGTTCATTTTCTGCCAATAACTTCTGCTCCTCTTTCTTACGCATCATTCTTAGTGCTATTAATTCTTTCCTGATTATGTCTTCTTCCTCCTCCTGTAACTTTTGCAATCTCTCTGCCTACAATTTTTCAAGTATAACTGAATCAATACATGATGACAAAAGAACTAAGACCAAAAGATAAACAGAAAATAGTCACCAATCCAAAGAATGATCCTGACAAAGAAGGATTAGCAAATTATTTAGCTCTCTCATTACTAGTATATTGAAGATTACTTTGACATTTAAATAAATAATCAATGCACCATCAAAACTTAATGATTATATTCTTGAATTACTAAATACTGACTCACAAAAACATTTTAACAGAGTTAGCAGCTTTGTTTAACAAACTAAATACTATTGAGGGTCACAGATTTTGAAAAATATATGAAGCAGGGAGGTAAACCTACTTATGTTAATGAGTAATAACTTACATGTCCATCCACAAGGATTTTTGGATATTGGTTAAACACAGGATAAGTATCTCCTTCTGGTAGACATTTGAATTCTTGTAAATATCTTTTAGGATGAAGTTTTTCTGGGGTTGATTTATTTATTTTATATATTTTCAAGATAAATTTATCCATATTTATAGGATTTTGGTTTTGGAAAAAACACTGAAATAGATATCACAATTCAATTATGAAAGGGATCACAAAAATAATTCAACTGGATAGAAAAATGTTATAGGAGTTTTCCATTCAAGAAAAATCAACATAGACTGTAGAATATTATATTACTGATTTAATTTTTAGTAAAATTCTATTTAAAAACTTCATGAAAAATTTTACAGTATTATCTTGTTGTATTTTGCATATACTCATTCGTGCACCAAATATATCTACACTTTTAGAGTCATTATTTTGGTTCTTTCT
>KZ312439.1:745956-760709 GCA_000376725.2 Ladona fulva
CGCATCATTCTTAGTGCTATTAATTCTTTCCTGATTATGTCTTCTTCCTCCTCCTGTAACTTTTGCAATCTCTCTGCCTACAATTTTTCAAGTATAACTGAATCAATACATGATGACAAAAGAACTAAGACCAAAAGATAAACAGAAAATAGTCACCAATCCAAAGAATGATCCTGACGAAGAAGGATTAGCAAATTATTTAGCTCTCTCATTACTAGTATATTGAAGATTACTTTGACATTTAAATAAATAATCAATGCACCATCAAAACTTAATGATTATATTCTTGAATTACTAAATACTGACTCACAAAAACATTTTAACAGAGTTAGCAGCTTTGTTTAACAAACTAAATACTATTGAGGGTCACAGATTTTGAAAAATATATGAAGCAGGGAGGTAAACCTACTTATGTTAATGAGTAATAACTTACATGTCCATCCACAAGGATTTTTGGATATTGGTTAAACACAGGATAAGTATCTCCTTCTGGTAGACATTTGAATTCTTGTAAATATCTTTTAGGATGAAGTTTTTCTGGGGTTGATTTATTTATTTTATATATTTTCAAGATAAATTTATCCATATTTATAGGATTTTGGTTTTGGAAAAAACACTGAAATAGATATCACAATTCAATTATGAAAGGGATCACAAAAATAATTCAACTGGATAGAAAAATGTTATAGGAGTTTTCCATTCAAGAAAAATCAACATAGACTGTAGAATATTATATTACTGATTTAATTTTTAGTAAAATTCTATTTAAAAACTTCATGAAAAATTTTACAGTATTATCTTGTTGTATTTTGCATATACTCATTCATGCACCAAATATATCTACACTTTTATAGTCATTATTTTGGTTCTTTCTGCAGATTAATAAAAAATTACTTAATTCTAATTACTGAGCAATTACTTTATACTGTAATTACTGTTTCATGACAAACAAAATTGATAAAATGTGGTCTTTAAATTTTATAGCATTTTACTCTATTATACTTCAATAGCTAAAATACCACTCCATTTAGAGATAGATACAATGGTTTCCTCCTTGGTAACATTAATATGGGTTCTAATTGTTCTCCCTCTTTTTTTTGGAGCAGTTTCACCTAACCATATTATTTTAAGTCCAACCATGAACAACAAGGAATATGAGGCCATCTTAAAGAAGATAACTATACTAATAAAAATACCCATAATCATATCATTAATAATTATCCTTTTGGAAGACAAAATTTTGTCTTACAATGCCTCCTGTTAACCCTTCCTTTAACAGGAAACTCAAGCACCTATGCTCTAACAAGGATTTGAGAACAGTATCTCAGAGTTAATAGGCTAACCCCAATGCCACTGATGGTAGTTAAAGCATTTCCTTAATGAAATTATCAACCACATTTAATACAATCAAGATTTAAAGCTAGCTTTTTCTGAAATACTTTTCTATAAAAATTTATAATTTAAAGTTAATTATGACAAATCTTTAAATTCAGTTATACCTGAAAATCTTCAATATTCTTACAGTTCAACAATGCAGAGCGGCAAACAATGCAATATGCAGGAACAGCTGCCAGTAGGAAGGAGGGCTCATTAGCTAGTATATGATCCCAAAGTCTTAACCATTCTCCATTAGATAAAACCTAAATACATATTAGAAAAAAATGTCACCATAATAGCACTGTCATAAATATTATTAACCTTACCTAATATTTAGAATACCATTGTTTTCACTACTGTGAAGAATGTTTGTTAAATATAACAATTATTTCATTCTAATTTCAGGAACATGCCAAACATTGATTATATAAAGCAAGAAAGAAACTGAACAAATTTTAAAAAGGCACTGAAAATCGCCTAAGTAGTGGTTCAAGGGAAAAAAGAAATAGAGTGAAATGAATATAATTCATCGCAGTTTACTACACACTGAAAACCCTGATGATGAAGAAAATGGATAATTTAATAATAATAATAATATTTACTTGTCCTAGAGAAACAATACCAATTTTGTTTATGGTACATGTCAATAAGTAGAAGGAATAATATTACAAAAGACTAGTGGTATGACATAAATGTGTTATAAAACAAACATAATTAAACGAAATATACTGCGCAAAATTATATAGAAACAATGGGAGATGAGAAATCTCAAAACACTATTTTAGAAAATTACAGTTTACCTCTCTTTGGTAAGAGATTAAAAAGTCTGATTGACACAGCTCTTGGTTCCTTTAGAGTCACTGTGTAACTACTGCTAATAACATGTATATCACTACTTCCACAAGTCATCCATATATTTTTTCACATATAGAACACTATAATATATGTAGATACTTGGTACAGTTAATGTACCTAGTCTAATAAAAAGAGGACGGCAGTGGGCAAAAGGTTACTTACAAATGTATCTGATAATCTCTTTTTGAATTATAAAAATATCATTTAACTGGGAGGATGAAACCCACAATACTATACCATATGCAACTCTGGAAAAGAAGAGAACTTAATATAATGTCAGCCAAACTTCTTTACTTACAGAATGGTTTATTACAGAAATAAGATAGAAGATGGTATTAATTTTAGAGCATGTTTGTCTTATATGGCAGTCCCAGTTATATTATAGTCAATATTCAGACTGAGGAATTTTAGAGTATCCACCTTGGTATAATCACTACATGTACCATATAATTCATTGGGTATTGCTAATGATAATTTGTTGCAGGGGGAAAAGAACATCAATTGAGTTTTACTTAAGATTATTGTTCCTACACCAGTAAGTTATTGTCTGAATAAGTGAGTAACTTAAATTGAGGAGAGTACTTGGTTTGGTGTCTGCTGTCAGTATATTCACATCATCTGTATACATAACCATTCTAATACTGGAATAGACATTAAAATTGGATGGTAAATTGTTGATGTATAGGAAGTAAAGTATTGGGCCCAAAATTGACCCTTGGGCATAAGGTCTTAAAAGTAATGGTGATATCAAATAAAAATGAAACATTAAAGAAGAAATGAAGAGAACTGAAGAAATGCTTGGGAAGGAAATAGAGGGTCTCAGCCATGGAAATCAATAAGGTATATTAGGATGGACAGAAAAAATGTGGCAAGGATAGGATACAGGAACTCCACGAGCATTGCTGGTTGCAAGCCTGGAGCCTTTAATAGCACAAGATGAGAAAGGAGTACAAATAACAGCACTGTAGGAAGAACAGGGTTCATTTATACCATATGGTAGCACCTTGAGAGATCCCAAACAGGGTTACATGAAAAACCCAGTCTGAATAAAGAGGAAAAGACTTCAAATTTCAGAGGAACAGAAGAACCTCCGAAGAAAACCCAAAAAATACAGGACAGGCAATGGTCTGGAAAGTTTTTCAAACCAGGAAATGTTAGCACATGACATTAGGAACATGAAACACATGAATGATGCTCAGAGGAGCTGTTCAAAGTAACAGATACATATAGCATCAACATCATAGCAGTCCAAGAGAGTAAGTAGACAGGTGGCAATTTTGATTTTGTCCCAAAGTAAGTCCCAAGCAGTATTTCAATTCAGAACAGGAAACAACAGGTGCAAACTAGGAGTTTTATTGACAAACTAGGAGTTTTATTGTAATAAGGAGCACCATCCTGGAATGATAAAGCTGGAAAAAAATTTGGTGGGTGTGGAGAACGATGAACTCATCACTAAGGTAGGGAAGGAACCTTGACATCAGGGCATCAATGGATGATACAATTCTCATAGAAGAAAGCAACAATTACGTTTCCAGGATTAATGATTTTGCAACATCATGTAACATAGTAATATGTTCTGAGGATGAGATATATACAAGAACATCTCTTGGTGGAAAGCATCCCAAGAGAAGCCACAAGTATCATCAGTGTGAAGAACTGCCCAGAACCAAACTGCACTGACTGAAATTCCTGCATTCATGAAATGAAGCAGGGTAGGGAGAAGGCAAGTTACCAGGCACACCTGACCATGAGCATGAGCATGGAGGAGCTGTAGTATAAGAGGTTATGACACGTAAACAAAGCCAGCATGGATTTGCTTAAGAAAGGTATGGCAGAAGGCATAGGTTTTGAGGAGATAAAGATTCTGTATCATGTGAAGCATGTATTATGGGGAAACAACATAGGGCTCCAAATAAGGACAAAGGAAAAAGGGTTAGTAGAGTTTTAGAATTAGTCCATTCTAATCTGTGTGAGCCAAGCAGCCATCATTGTCTGGAGCAAGATGCTTCATCACCTTAATTGATGATTTCAGTTGAAAAACTTTTGTTTACTTTTTGCCTCATAAAGGTGATGTGAGCAATATAATTAAGGAATGGAAAATATTAGCTGAAAATCAGACTGGTAAGAAACTTAAGCACTTCAGGAGTGATAATGGTACAGAATTTGGTAATAAAAGCAAGAATGAGCTTTTCAGTCTGAGTGGTGTTGTGCACAAATAAATCATTCCAAGGTCTCCAGAGCAGAATGGTGTGGCTAAGAGAGTGAACAGGACCATCGTAGAGAATGCTCGTGATCTGCTTACTGATGCTGGATTGTGTGGTTCCTACTGGGCAGAAGCAGTAAATGTAGTGGTTTATCTGAAGAATCGGTCTCCCACCTAGGCAGTTAAGGGGAAATTGCCAGAGGAGGTGTGGACTGGGGAAAAGGTGAACTTGAGGCATCTGAGGGTGTTTGGGTGTGTTGCCTACATGCATATCCCAAAAGATTTGAGAAAGAAATGGAATCCTAAGAGCAAGGAGATGCTTATGGTTGGATGTTGCTCTGAATCTAAAGGCTATCGGCTCATTGATCCCAAGAATCCCCAGAAGATAGAAAAGGCTAGGGATGTAATTTTCTTTGAAGAGATTTTTCCTTTTAAGGCAAAAGCTAATGCTGCAGTTGCTGTTGACAGAAGTGTCAACCAGTTGTGGGAACTTCAAGCTTCTTGTGAGCCAGATGTAAGGGACCAAAGACCAGATATTCTTAGGACAAGACTTGGGGAGGCTGAATGTGTTTCAGTGGATGAAGACCCAAATGATCCTATTGATTTAGGAGAAAGAATACATCCTGCTAGAGAAAGACATCCTAGGGCATTTCCAGATTTTGTTATTTCTCATGCTGTACATGAGGAGGATGCTCCTGAAAGTCTAGAGGCGGCATTGAATGGAGAAGATAGAGAGAAATGGAAATGAGCCATGGAGGAGGAAATGGATTCCTTGAGGAGGAATAAAACTTGGGAACTTGTGGAACTGCCAGAGAGCCAGAAGGCAGTTGATTGCAGATGGGTTTTCAAAAAGAAGAAAAGCTCTAAAAGGTTTAAAATTATCAAAGAGTGAGAAATGTGATGTTAAGCTTCCTTATCGTGCCCTTATTGGTTCCCTTTTGTACCTCACTATGATTAGTAGGCCTGATATTGCCCACAGTGTTAGTTTTTTGAGCCAGTTCAATGAGTGCAGTAATGCACATTGGAAGTGTGCCAAGCATGTGCATAGATACCTGAAAAACTTAATGCTGTTTAGTATACAGAAAAACTGGTGCAAAACTAGAGGGGTGGGGATGCAGATTGGGGAAATTGTTCTATTGACAGGAGATCCTACTCTGGGTTTGTGTTCATCTTGGGTGGGTGGGCTGATTCATGGGAGAGTCAAAAGCAGAAAACAGTGGCCCTCTCCAGCGCAGAGGCAGAATACATGGCTCTAAGCCAAGGAGCCAAAGAAGGAATTTATTGTAGAAACCTTCTGCATGAGTTAGTGTTTGCAACTAAAAGTGCTGTCTCGATTTATAATGACAATCAGTCTGCTCAGAAATTGGCTGAAAACCCAATGGTTCATGGTAGGTCTACACACACAGATATACAACATCATTTTATCAGAGAGCTTGGAAAATGGTTGTATTACTTTAAAATATGTTTTGCCTAATTGTAATGTTGCTGATATTTTAACCAAGAGTAAACAGTGTTGAGTTCAGACATATTGCTTAATTCTCCTCAATATCCTTTTTAATCTGCGCTATTCCTACAGTAAATAATGGGGATAAGTGAAACAGAACATAGAATGAGAACATTTATCAGTGTTTGTTTTATTTTGTAACATTTACTGTTCAATAATTCTTTATTAATTTAATTATATACTTATTTATTGCTGATATCAATCTGTATGAGGATGACTCTTTCTCATTTGACATCTTTTCCTTTTTTGAAAATAAATTATCTAACGTCGTTTACATTTTTCTGTTTCACTCAGCAAGCAGCTGTTTATAGCAAGACATTGAATCAAATACACTTCGTCTTGCCTTTGAACTTCTATCAAAATTTGAATCATTTTGTATAAACTGAACCATAACATCCGTTATAGTGGCAAAACGTTTTTTTAGAAAATCTGCTGAAGTTCTTTTTGTTCCACATCATCAATGGTAATTAATTTGGACTAACAAAATCATGCACAATTTCTGGGAATCCTAATGTTGAGTTCGATTTCAGGAGATCTCAATAAAACCGCGCAATACTGAAACAGCGTTTAGCAGGATCTTACTGTAATAAAATCCTAGATGAACTTCTTTACGGGGGGTGCCAACTCAAAACCCTATGAAATACGGAGAAATGCTACCCAACTCAAATAGGATCTGCCTGCATATCATTCCACATACTTCCACTTAGTTATGTTCAATGTAAATGATGAATGGCTGAAAATACTCCATTCAGAAAAAAATGAAAAATGCAGCTGTTGTCTACCTGCTAAACCTGTAGAAAAGTAGTAATTTTTATTAAATAGACAAAATAACGAGTAGCACTAAAAGACGATTTCTTAAGTTTCTGCGCATCAGATAGGTCATTACCAACTGACATTTCTCAGAAAAAGTTTGGATTTGAAATCAAACAACCTTTGCATTGAAAGATTATTTGATTTTTTTTTTAATTTACGTAGAAAATCTGATAGTTGTTTCATTTGTCGAGTTACGGCAAGTTATTGTTAAATTATAGTCAAGTCAAACTTGACCATATTTTTTTATTGTGATTAATTTTATTATTAAAAAGCTTGGATTTAATCGTCTACATTAGAATGGACCATGGTATAAATAAATTTATTAAATACCACTTAAAAGAGTTTTGAAGAATATGATAATCATTTTCCATAAAGGAGGCACGAAAACAGAGCAACTTCAAGAATGTAAGTATTGTTGATACGCGTCAACCATTCTAAATATTGCAGCCCCTACAAATTCCGGCAGTTTTCTTATTAACAGCGCGATGAAAGATATTTCAAGTAACACTGAAAGTTCCTCTCCTAAGTTTTTCCTAACATAAAAGTATCGGAACTAATGTTATTTCTTTTCAAATACACAATTGGCCAATTCCTCTTCCACTCCTTCAATAATAATTTTTTTCCATGGAAATAATAATATTAAGTCTCGAGTAAACTTTCACATGTCTGACAACAAACTTAGCAAAACGGATTTCGGTAAGGATCATTAGTTTAGAGTTAATGAAACGAAGTAAGACAATCATAATGAACAAAATATTTTAGCCGGGATAAAATGCGAAGATCTTGATGGAGACAGTAATACGCATCCTGTTCAGAATCTTCGACGAAATTATGACGAAACTGAAGGTGAATTACGAATAATATTTCTTTAGAAAAGATTTCATTACTAAGTAAGTTATTCGTCTTACAGATTTCGATTTTGAGGCCATCAAAACAGCGAATATTATACCCATTCCTTTGATTAATAAAAGTAATCAACTAAAGAAAAGGTATCGTAATATTCATCAATTTTACATGATACTCAAAATAACGCTCCTCGCATTAAAAATAAAGTCGATGATTATGGCTAATATGTTACAGCTTAAACAGAAAGTGTACCAATACAGCGTTAAAAGAATCATTTCATCCCGAAGATTTATCGGAAAACATAGCTTTGAACTCAACTTTTATTGAACATAAATGTTCGCCATTACAGCTGGAGCTATCACCAATCAAAGGTAATTAACTAAATAACCAGCAACTACACGATGCTAAAAACCAATAAAAGTAATGCAGACACTCATGCAACGGTATGTTTAGCCTATTTCAATGTCATTTGCAGAAAAATGAATTTTTGAAATTACTATTCCTACAATTTTCACACAGTATAAGATCAGCTTATGTGACATGTTGGTAGGTCATTAGAGCAGGATTTTTTTACAGGACTTCGTTGATAAGCTTAAGGGAACTTCACTATTCCAAAATGTTTCAAATTAAAGGAAAATAAATACAAATAGCTAAATTTAAGAGATAAAAAAACTGATAAGTAGCAGCCCTATTTAAGAGGTGGCCTCCTGTTTTGTAGAAATAACAGAATTATAATCATAAAGCTGCTGCTAAGATTACCTTCTAAGTGAGAATAATTGAGACTAATTGTTTTGATGTACTGCTCTCTGAAAGACAATCATTTTTCCAACACACAAAAGGCTTCAAACTAAAGAATTTGTATGGAAAAATCATCATAAGCACTGGTCTAATTAAGAATACTCCCCAAATAATTAAACTTGGCAAATTGATTATCAAAATTCAAGAATACAAAAAAGAAAATGAAAACAGTACTTTGTATGTTAAACAATAATTTTTTAAATGATTGGCTGTTTTTTACCTTGCAGCAATTATCAGGTATAGCACAGAAAACACTGAGAGAAGTTTTACTATTGCACATAGTTTTGTCACATACATAGTCATTAGTCAGATCTGAGGTTGCCATCAGTTTCCACAATCTTGAAACAATCAAGCTTTTTCCCCTTTGAATACCTGTGGAGGAGCAAAGGAGCTAGTGTGCCTTTAAACCAGGAGATGGATTTTAAAGAAGGAAGAATCCCTAACTGGTAGCACTGTTGGTGTTCCTATGCCCTCACCTTCAAGCATTGGCCAGTTTGCCCACTTAAGACGCTGAATAATCCTCTTATTGTCACTCATACACTCTTGAGACACTACAAAGGTTTTTCTTCTTTGACCTGGGAAATTTCCTGTGAGAGATCACTATAGACTTGGGCTTCCATATAACCAAGTGGGCAACGTTATCGACTTTGGTCCCCCGTTTCAATTCCTGGTGGGGGCCTTCATGTGAAATGATCTAAGCTGTCAAAGCATTTTTAACAATAATATTAATAATAGAGATCACTAGGGGTATAGAATCCAACTTAAAGTCCAAAGGAAATAGATTCTCCAAATGATAGGTAATATTTCCTTAGAAGGGAACTTTATCCATCTTTTTCACCACCAAAATATATGCAACTGTGTCAAATCTGTCAGTACTTTCTGTGGTGTAGTTGATGATGGCTGCAAGGTTGAAACCGGTTAATAATTAAAAATTTTGGGGAAAATATGCATTACAATTTTCATTTAAAACAGAAAATTATCAAATTCAGTGGCAAACTATATTAAGTACCAGATTTTATATTTATTTTCGGTAGATTAATTTAAATGAAATTTTAACCCTAATAAAAATATCAGTGTTTAAAAGACAAATAATCTTTTATGGATCTTTATCATTTTAATAAGATGGGTCTTTTAAACTTCTAAAACTTGTTCTCAAAGAGGGATACTCCAAGATCCATGTAATAGAAATTACAAAGTTTAGAAAATATTTTTTGAAGGATCCTGGAAATAAAACATCAAACCTTAATTTCTCTATTAAATAACTTTAAATACAGACATACTAATAAGTACATTCTAATTTTTCTACATTTTTTAGAGGATACTTTGGATGAGGATTACCAAAACCTGCTCATCTCAGATACTTCAAGTGATTGGTACACGGTAAATGCCCATAAGATTGCATAGTTAGCACTGAGTTTCATTACAAACTGACAAAAACATACTTTCTTCCAGATTGAACAATGGAAACTTCATAGTAAAACTAACAAATTGTCAAACAGTGCAGATGGTCTCAGAGTAGGTAATTTTCTAAAATTCATCATTAGTTATAAAAGTGCACTTAATGAGAGTCGAGAAAACTTGTCAGGGCCCGGGGCAGATATTACAACTTGCATTTCAGGTGACTCTATTAGTGATAGCTTGCACCTTTGGGGAAAGATTAGCTCTTGAAACATTATGAATGCTTTCTTAGGGGCCTTAATGACCCTCTTTTGATTTTATTTAACATCCACCAACACCCAGAAGTTGGGACCCTAATGTTTTGCTGTGTTAAAGTTATAAGCCTTCCTGTTCCATTTATTGTACACAATTTAGAGTTTTGTAAGCACCAACTGCAAAACAGTATTGGGGGATTAGCAGTACTTTATCAATCCTTGGCTTGCAGTATACAAGCAACTTTTACTCATTTATTAGAAAGAACAAATGCAGCTTTAGATAAAAGATTTTTTGATGATGACCTAAAAGTTAAATTAACAATGAGTTAAATCTCAAAAAAAAACAGCAACATAATGAATGAGTAGCTAGCTTCCAGGAAATTGAGATTTTCAACAGTATGAAACAATTCTACAACTAGCTAAGGGTCCATCAAACAGTTAAAAGTACATTCCTGAATGGGGATGAAATGGATCTTTCAGATATATTCTTATCTGTATATCTTTCTAATATATGGTACATAGGTCATTTAAAAGGTAGGAGAAAGGTAAATTAAATAAAAACAAAATAAAATCTGGGAAAGTATTGAAAATTATATTAGGTGAGGTACATATTTATATTAAGGTAAAGTATTAGTGGGATACTAAAAATAAAAGGCAATATCTTTTGTTGTAGGATTCTGAACATGATGAAGACTCTTGTATCAACCCATACACACATGAAAGAGCCGATGATTCGAATGATATAATGGAGCCAGAACAAATGCATAAAGATTGTATGCCTAGCTCATTTAAAGATTCTGTGGAAAATGAATCATGTTTTGAGGAAGAAAATCTGTTGCAGAAAAAAAAGGCAATAACAACTGAAAAGGAAATAAAGCAAATCCAGGAAATCACACTGAAGTTGCCAGGAACTTCTAATGATAGAATTCAAAAAGCTATCAAAGACAGTCAGAATGAATCAAATAATACAAATGATCCTCTGGAGGAAAATAAAACTAAAAATTTACCAGAAAATGATAAGGAGAGTAATACAACATTGAAAGACTTCATAAACAAGGATTCCTTCAGATATGTAAAAAGCCAAAGAAAATACAAATCAAAAAGGGTACAAAACGAAGATATTAACATTAGTTCCAAGTCAACAAAATTAACCAAAAAAATTAAGCTGGATGGTTATGACAATACTCAATATTATGATTTGAAAAACTACAACACTGATCAAGAATCTGAATCAAATTCCAAAAATAATCTTGATTGTAAAGATATAAGCATAGACAATAAGGGAGTAATTGATAATGAATGTTCAGATGAATATGTATCAGGCTATATGGCTGACTCTGATTTTGGCCAGATTAGACTAAATAATAGCTCAGATAATGAAGTCTTCATTTATGAAAATAAAAGTCTGAATACAGAGAACACTTGTCTATTGGAAAATCTATCACCGAAATACTCTTCCAGTATTTCAAAGATATTTTCAAGTTACATGAGTGTTCCATTTTCAGGAGATGCAGAACAAGGTGAGCAATACTTGATAAATACCTTGCAAAAATCATCTGAAAAGATATCTTACTTTTATGTTCGGTCTTTTTATCAAATACCTAAATCATGAACCACAGGAACATACAAATGTATAAAAATTTCTGATTGAATTTGAATTTACTTCACAGATTTCCTTGAATTGCTGTGAAGCTGGCTCTTGCTGACTGTGAGATATGTTACATTATAAATGTATTAAAAGAATATATTCGATATGTTGTTAAATGTTAAAATGGTTAATGACTATTATTTTAAACTTAGTATCATCAAGTACAGAATGCATCTGACTGTAAAGCTAAAACTATATTGTAAACCTATTGTTTTTATTTACTACATATATTACTTAAAAATACAATTGTTATGGAAATATTTAAATAAAAACTATGGTAAAAACCAGAAGCTGTGAATGAGCACAAGATATGGTTAAATTAATGCAATACTTCTGCTTCTATTCAAATCTTAATTTCCTACCAATTTACTTTAAAATACGGGGGTTGTTCAATAAGTCCTTAGAAAACCCAAGAGATGGCACTCGTAGTATCATAAATTGCTTGTTTTCAGTAAGCATCATTACTCACTAGATAGCTGTTAATGTCTTAGTTATATCCATCACATGGTTTCATTTTTATTGTTGATTGAAGCAAAAAACTTAAGTTTATTTAGAAAAATGGAAAGAAGTGAGTTTCAAAAGGTGATTAAACACTTATATTTAAAAGGCTTAATACCAAAAAAGATCAAAGTGGAGTTGGATGAAGTTCATAGCACATCTGCTCCTGTGTTTGCAACTGTTTACAATTGGATAAATGAGTTAAAACGTGGCTGTACATCCACAAAAGATGAACATTGTTTCAGACGTCCAGTGGAAGTGACTACCCCCGAAATGATTGACATAATCCACAATATGGTTCTAAATGATCGACAAATCAAAGTGCGCAAAATAGTTGAGGTCACAGGCATACCACAAGGTACAAGGTTTTCAATTTTGCACAAAAAATTGAGTGTGAAACAAATCTCTGCAAGATGGGTGCCGTGTTTGCTCTCAGAGGAGAATAAATACAATTGTGTGGTCAACTCTGAGGCTATATTGGCACTTTTCTGTCACAGGTTTCTGCATTGATATATAACTGTGGACGAAACATGGATACACTACTACACTCCAGAGACAAAGGAACAGTCCAAACAGAAAATGCACTGGTGCACACCTGTGCAGTTTTAATGGACAAAATTATTCGATTAAAGTTCGAAATATTACAACATCCACTGCATTCACTGGATTTGGTCCCCAATGACTACTTCTTATTTCCAAACTTGAAAAAAATGGCTTGGCAGACAACAGTTCACATCGAATGAGGTCATCGCCTAAACAGATGCCTATTTTGAGGACCTTCTGAAAACCTACTTTTTGGATGGCTTAAAAAAATATGAGAAACACTTGGAAAAGTATATAGAGTTAATAGGAGAAGAAAAATAATCTACATAAAATAATTTGTTTTTCTATCTTTTTCAAATCCTTGTATATTAAGAAGGCAAAAGGTGTCATTGCTCATAAAGGCGTGAGACTAGGAAAATTCCTAAGGAAAAATATACATGAAAAAAAGTCTTTGTGGGTAAGGCATGCCTTTGCCTACAAAGACTTTGAGAAGGAAGGAATTTCCAACCATTCCGTTCATTTCATTGAAGAGCTCTAAAATAGATAAAATTACAGAAAAGCCATCACACTATGAGTAAAAAGTAAAGGAGGAAACATATATGTACCCTTACACTAAGGCAAACAAAAATGTCTCTTCCCTATTTGATATGATCTACTCAAATGATGTGCAATTTAGAATACAAAGGAGTAATGATTATATAGGAAATGCAACTTACCTCAGAGAACACAACTTTAAGCATAGGCCATGCATAGACCCTGGTATCGACTCCATTTTTAACAAAATGTTGAAAGAGATCCGAATCATGATGAGCAATTAGATTTTCTACAGCAGCTAGTACATTAATTGGTGGAAATGGAAAAAATTCAAACCAGTGCTGGCAGTAATTTACTAGAAAGAAAATGAATAAGAAATAATATGCTAAAAATAATTATACATAAACAATATTTTTTAAGAATATAATGTTCCTTAGCTATCCTAAAGATAATATAGACTTCAAAATAGTATAACAACTGTCCTAATTAAATATTTATATAAGATTAAATACTAACTCATTCAAAAAGCTACTTAGGTAAATAAACCTGGAATCAGAAGAGTGAAGTTTGGATCAAAGACTCTTCAAAGAGCATTAAAATCTGAAGCTAAGCGAATTTCATTGCTAAATTCTATTGTAATTTACAATAGAATTTACAAATGGAGTACGATTATGGCCTCAAGGAATGGGCAAAGCATTGTGAACTATACAGCAGAAAATGTAAATGCCTTCAGTAATCAGACAATTGATATAATACTAAAGATGAAAAAGTCAGGAAGGAGTACAGATAAACAAGTAAATCTTATACATTTTTGGTTAGGAGTAGATAAATCCCAGAGAGTAGCAGCCAGTAGAGCATTAAGATAGACAAAAAGTATGAGAATCATATATCACTTCAAATTTAAATCAGAAATAATTGTAGGTGAACTTGATGTGAGACATGACGTGAACAGATGTGAGTGATGAAGTCCCAAAACATTAATTCTACTTGGAGTCAAAGGTAAACTTCTGGAATGAATCTTATACTACTTAACTAATATGGAACAAGCAGTCAAAATAAAAAACTTCATCTCCCCATTTTTCCTATCAACTTCTGATGTTCCACATGGTTTACACTTAGGTCCAATATTATTTAACATTTTTACTAATTATATCTTTTTCATGCTCAAGAATATGAATGTACTGATGTTTGCAGATGATTTTAAAATGTTTAAAAATATTAAAGATGATAATGACTGCATAATGCAATTATCCTCTAATAAAAATATGACATCATTGTATAATTGAAAATACGTAATTAAAACTTTTTAATTACGTTTCATGCTCTTTACATTCGTAGGATAATAATAATAATATGGAATAAGAAGGCGATTAACTGTATTTCAACTAAAGAATTTTGCAGAAAAATGCTCTCGAGAATGGGATTTGAAATTACATTAAAAAACTGCAAAACTTGCTAAGGAAAGTTAAGTCGAAAGACGTT
>KZ312439.1:765434-903741 GCA_000376725.2 Ladona fulva
TTTCTCAAAAAAATCTATAATTATTCATTGATACCAATGTTGTCCCCTTCAAAATATTCCCCCTCAAATGCAATACATCTATGCCAGTGCTTTTGCCAATCCTTGTAGCACTTCTGGTACACAGTTCTTGGTATGGCATTAAGCTACTTCAACAAATCTGTCTTGATCTACTCAATGTTGGCAAAACGTCATCCTTTCAAGGTTTTCTTCAGTTTTGGAAATAGGAAGAAATCACAGAAGCCATGCCTGGTGAATAGGGTGGTTGAGGCATCATAATGGTGTTGGTTTTTGCCAAAAATTCACAAACAAGCAATGTGGTGTGAGCTGGTGTGTTATCGTGGTGCAGTTGCTACGAATTGTTTCACCACAGGTCTGATCATTTCTTTCAGATTGCTTCACGCAAACAGCATAGAACTTCCAGATAATATTCTTTATTGACCATACGACCTGCTGGCAAGAACTCATGATGCACAAGGTAATTGAAATCGAAGAAAACCACAAGCAGAACCTTCACATTCAATTGTACCTGACGTGCTTTTTTGGTCTTGGTTCTTCAGGAAGTTTCCATTGGGAAGACTGGGCCTTGGTTTTGACGTCATACCCATACACACGTTTTATCACCCATTTAATAAGTTCTGGATCATCATTGACTTCATTCAGCAGCTCTTTAGCAATGTTCATTCAGTGCTGCTTTTGGTCAAAATTCAACAATTTTGGGACAAATTTTGCTGTCACCCATTTCATGCCCAAAACATCCGTAAAAATTGCTTGGCATGAGCCAAATGATATGCCAAGCTCATCAGCAACCTCTCTGATAGTGATTCAGCGATCGTCCATGATCATTTTCTTCACCTTTTCGACGTTATCATCGGTTGTTGATGTACTGGGACGTCCAGGGCACTCGTCATCTTCGGTGTCTTCATGACCCTCTTTTTGTATCACTTTTAAAAGCTTGTTTTATTCATCGATCATTCACCAAAAGCAACATTTAAAATTTCCAATGTGGTGCAGCACTTTACTCCATTTCTAATGCAGAATTTAATGCAAATTCTTAGTTTCATTTTTCCTGCAAGCAAAAATCGCCAATCACAGTTAAAGAGTTGTAACCTTGTGACTGCCAACAATAGAGTAATCTATCAAAATGGCTGCCCTTAACAATGTGTGTTAGGGACAGTGTACCAATACACAGGAAAAAAATGTTGACAATTGGAATTATACAGCCCGGGTAATTTTAAAATTCTGCTTTTTTTTATCAACCCTCGTATGTTTAAACCACTTCACTAATTCTTCTTCAACATCTTGATGACAAGTTATGTGAAATCACTTAGCTTTGTATCAAATACTGCCCAACGCAGCGGCTTTTTATATTCTTTTCAATTTTTTATTATTGTAGAGAGTGTTGACTTCGGAATACCCAACAAATGAGTAATCTAAGTTTTTCTATAAGCCCCACAATCCACTTTGTCCAATATCTGGAGCTTTGACTGGAAATCAATACTTGGTTGCACATATTTACTCATTATTTAAATGAAAAGTACCAATTTCTATGCAGCTTTTGATGAACAGACCCTTTCTTTTAGTACATGGGGACAAGCATTCCAAACTAGAAAAGTCGTGAACTCATTGAGTATTCCAACAGATTCTAATTTCAATTTTGCTTATACTCTCCTTGTCCCCAAGAAATTTTTCCCAAGGGATGTCATGGTAGTTTCCAAGTAAATCGTTTCCTATTGGATAGGTTTTATGCAGACGCACAGCAGGAAATCTAATGGGTGTGCTAAAATTTCATTCCTATTTATCTTGAGAAGGGTCTCAGAACATGAATTCGTATCACATTGATGAGAGTGGTGAGTATCACATTGATGAGAGTGGTGAGAATCATCAACAATTTTCTATTAAAATGAATATCTGGAGTGCTTTGAAAACACTTCATGAATGATTTTGAGTTTGTTATTGAAGTTTGGTAGGAATATGTTCCATTCAGATCATGGTAAACTTGTAAACTGGCATGAGATAGGGTCTTGCTTCCCTTCAAAGACTAGTACGCCAAATATGACTGATAAAAAATACAATATTATATGCTACTGTGAAAGATGTATTTTTGAAAATCACCTATGTCAAGGAATCATTTTCCGATGCCTTTTAAGCTATGCACAATGAATGGCTATCTTCTACCTAATCATATCTGGTAAAAAGTTTACCATGTTACTGAATGGACAGTTTGCTTTAAGTAAGTAATCATTAATGTAAAACTGAGATTTTGTTGGAATTTTGCATTAACGGAATTTAGTGTTAAATGAATAAAACTCCACATGATGCTATGTATTTGTGCCAGGACCTCAATTTGGGTTCACAATATAGACAAATACGAGTTAAGCAACAACGTGTTAACAAGGTTTTACTATATATAGTTATCTAGTTATATAAATAGTAAAATAGCAGTTTATCTTGTTAGCAAGAAGAGTTCAACTGGAAATGCAGGCTGGAATTCTGACACACAACTCCAAATGCTCTATAAATTGCATCCTTAATCTTAAACGTAAAGATTCTTGAGTTATAGGCCAAAGAATATGGTGATCCCTTCTGAACACCTTTCCATAAAAACCATAACATAATTAAATGAAATACAAATAAATACTTCTCTATAATATTACACTAGTGTAAAACTAAATTTATGAAAAATAACTTATGTACTCACTAATTATGGTAACAACAGCTTCAAAACAAGAAAATGGATCATGGCTGAAAAGTTTTACGAAAGGATATGATAAAAGTGGAAGGTACATCACTTGACCAAATAATGGAGACCAGTGAGCTAAGCAGGACAGCACCCTGAAATTAAATATAATAAGATAAATATACAGAAATAAGGCCATATAAATATCACCGAAAGAATATCAGAATATATACCTTTTCAAATTTTTAAGTTCAGTTGAATTTTCAAGAGGATATTTCTCTTCCAAATGAGAAAATGAAGGATGAATTCCTCTTTCAACTAGACTTGCATAAGCCTTTCGGTTACAGGGTAACCGAAGCAGAGCTTTCCTCCATGCTAGTAAGCGATAACGCAGTGGAAATTCACCAACTTGTCTAAGTATTGGCAATAAACGATGTGGATCTAATTCAGATTTGACCTTTAAGAGGGTGATTTGGTGAGCAAAAGATGTTGAAGCAGAATTATCTGAATTATTACTCTTTGGAAAAACTATTTAAGTATTTTGAGAAAGGAGATTACATGCCAATAATAATTTACCTCTTCCCCAACTTTAGAGAAACGTGTCCTTGTTCTTTGTTTAGAGAAATTTCTTGAAGCTGCTAACTGTTCATTTTTATATTTGGAACTGGTTTCCTTATCAACAGCCTTCTCAATCTTGATATTCTTCACAATAGATATTCCATCTTCCCTGTTAAATCCATTCTCTATAACTTTTGCACTAGAATAAATATTGACTTCTCCTGAATCAAGGACACATGCTATATAACGACCACTGTGGCTACAAATCAACTTACCTAAAAAGAGAGAAAATACAGAGTAGAGCATGGAGCAACATCTTTCATGTGATATCATACTTTAAGTTCTTTATTCTTTCTAAGTTAGTCTTGAGTTGATAATTTACTTTTAACTACAAAAACCATTTTAGTTAGTCAATGACTTTTGATACAGATAAAGATATAATGTGATAGCAAAAATGTTGATATAAACTTAAAGGACTTAAGTAGGCATACATCTGGAAATGTTCCCAAATTTTACATCAGCCGATTTCTATAGTAAAGAAGTAAAAGAGAAGTTAAAGTTAAATTAATCCAATGATATTTATTGATCATTGAAAATTCTACAGGGAAAGAAACCTCAAGACTGGTTTTGTTGTGCTATGGCAACTTAAGGTGCATAGCAAAGTTTTTTGGCACTATTCAGAGGGAAGATGAGGGGATAGTTAGATTTTTTGGAAAAACTATTGATATCCTACACCACAAATACTCTCTCTCTGTCCTACCAGTCACCCAAAATTCATCTTCCATCCTAAGGGCAACTTAAATCTAAATCTTGCTTTTATTAACACAATCAATGCCACCATTGACTGCATGTTGACAAGTACTGCTGCATGTCCACAAATAGTAATGATGCACAGCTAATGCACTTACAAATCCTCAATAACAGTGCTTATGACCAGTGAGAATTGCTGAGATGACTTCCACCTGGGCAGGTGGCTTTTAAGTTTAGCTTTTATCTGTGTATTTGGTAGCTGATTTAAGATTTTGGCAAGTTTTCCCCATATTATGAATTAAACATGAAGGAAAGCATTTCATATAACAGTTGAAAATACTAAATTTTTTTGTGAAAACTATGGTTTTCAGTTCAGTTTCTGCAATTAAAATATTATAGCATAAAATTAAACAAGGAAGATGCAGTAAATATGCAATCAACTTTTTCTTTTCTCATAATTCCAAATCTGATTACAATGAAGCAGGAAACCCAGAATCCAACATGGATGACACTATTTTATATTTTGTTGATGTAAAATATACTAAAATACTGTTAAGCTGCAAGTCTTCCTAAATAGTTATCAAAACTACTACATAAATTTAACTTTAAATAATCCAGTAACAATTCACTTTGGTTCAGCAGGATCAATTAACTTAATCACTGAATGTCCTAACACCAACTTTAATGATAACTACATTAATGATTAATTCCTGTTATATTCCCATTCAGGTAAGTAAAACTTTGAACCTATACAATATAAAAATTGCTTCATATGCTATTTCTCAATTTAACTAAATAGAGAATAGACATATTTCATTTTACTTTTATCTTTTGTGCCCAATTGTTCCTGTAAGTAAGATACATAAAAATACTAATGTACCATNGTAGGAGAATAGAACAACATAGTCGAAATAGCATGATATAACCAATGTAATTACTTTCAAAATAAAGGTCTCACAGAAACAGCTGTGATGACAAAGTTCAAGAAATCACTCCAGAATATGTATAAAACAAAAACACTAGCAGATGAATGTCCCAACACTAGTTGAGTGGGATGCAATCCAGATTGTAATAAATGTCAATTAGCAAGTCCAGGAACAAAAAGCAAGAACACAGTAAAGTTGTTGTGGTTTTAAGAGGAAGCACATACTGCCATCACTAGCGGTCTACTAGATAAAAAAGGTTGAGTCACTACCTCACTCCAAAGGCAGGAGGGGAGAACAGTTGGAGGGGAAAAAAGGGGAAGTCAAAAGATGTCAGAGCAGAAGGGAAAGTAAGGGGCAATTTTCCAATCGAATACACTCCCACCAATTTGATCACTCGACTCAGCAGTGTATCCATCCGCAGTCTCCTATATAAGTGAAGTCTCTACCATGCAGTGGTATCGGCAGCGGATATTGGCAAGCTTCAACTTGTCAACCAACTTTGCAACCATCATTGCAACCAGATTCTGAAAGAGCAGAAGTAAGGTTTCCCACCCTGCTTCTCTCTCTCTCAGTGCAGCTGGGCGGGAAGTTTAATCACATAACTGTGATACGACGCAATTTATATTGTTGTAAATTTAGTGTTGATAGTATACAGAAAATCCTTTCTTCAATTGCAACTAACAAAAGCCCGGATCCAGTTAAAATCCCTCCATTATTAATTAAATCCTGTGCTGATGCTCTTACTTTACCCTTGTTCATTTTTAACATGTCTTTATCAACTGGTACATTTCCAAACAAGTGTAAACTAAGTTATGTTGTACCTATCTTTAAAAAAGGAGACAAATCCAATATAATAAACTATAGACCAATCATTATATAGTCATCCATAGCAAAAATATTTGAAAAACTTGTGTTGAATGTCATATATCCTCAAATAAAAAAACATTATTTACCCCCAACAACATGGTTTCCTACAAGGTAAATCTACTTTAACAAATTTATTGAACTACACTGAAGCAACATATAACTCATTTAATAATTATAATCCACTGGATTACACTTATACTGATTTTGAGAAGGCATTTGACAAAGTTAACCATTCTTTACTTATTAAGAAGAAAAAATCTACTTGGAGTCAAAGGTAAACTTCTGGAATGAATCTTATACTACTTAACTAATATGGAACAAGCAGTCAAAATAAAAAACTTCATCTCCCCATTTTTCCTATCAACTTCTGATGTTCCACATGGTTTACACTTAGGTCCAATATTATTTAACATTTTTACTAATTATATCTTTTTCATGCTCAAGAATATGAATGTACTGATGTTTGCAGATGATTTTAAAATGTTTAAAAATATTAAAGATGATAATGACTGCATAATGCAATTATCCTCTAATAAAAATATGACATCATTGTATAATTGAAAATACGTAATTAAAACTTTTTAATTACGTTTCATGCTCTTTACATTCGTAGGATAATAATAATAATATGGAATAAGAAGGCGATTAACTGTATTTCAACTAAAGAATTTTGCAGAAAAATGCTCTCGAGAATGGGATTTGAAATTACATTAAAAAACTGCAAAACTTGCTAAGGAAAGTTAAGTCGAAAGACGTTATCTGGACAAATACACTGGAAAGGAATCGTTCAAGCGTAACCTGTAGAAGAACTCTCAAAATTAAAAAAACACAATCCTTCACTAGGTAGTATAAGAAGGAAATTACAATGAAATAAATCAATTAAATTCCATCGAATCAATAGAAACGACGTACAAGATTAATTGTAAAGCTATCATTCTGTTATCTAAGGTTTGTGTAGTTGAATTTAAGTTGTTAATTTAATTTTACAGAATGTAACATAGATATTAGAATAATAGCACCCTTTATTTTATTATTTATCAATCTAATGATCTGATGAGAATTAATTTAATCTAAAGTATTAAGGAAATGTTTGAGTACTTTGCAGGATAGAGTCCTGCGGATGATCCCAAAGGATTTTTTAATCCAATAATCACTATTTATTATTTTAAAATACTGCGGGCTAAAAAATCTTTTACATAAATCAAATTATTAATTAATTTACGATGAAGTAGACGGACTACAGATGGTAACCTTAACGTTAAATAAAGGATTACTCCAATACCACCAAGAAAAAAGTGGTGGTTTTCTTGGTGGTATTGGAGTAATCCTTTATTTAACGTTAATTTACGATGATATAACACCAACTCCCTAATAACATTTTTCTGAAAATACTGAGCCAGTTCCATAACAAATATCCGTGTAATTAAATCAAGTTTATTTTTATTGCAAAATGATGCTGTCCAAATTTCATCTGATGCTGAATCTCTTACTTTAACTTATTTAACTCCCACAACACAACTCCCGCGCAATCTTCTCGCAATATTTCTCCAAATATCACTATAATTGAAAGTCAGCAACTGACTTGCAATGATGGTGATATTTGGCGCCGTTTGTGACAAATTCTCATCTGGGTTTCTCCCGTTTCATCCAGAAGGCAGGGAAGACTTTCCCTGTTACCCTAGCCCTTGGAGTGTCCCCCTTCTCATTCCTCTCTTTATTTCCGTTTTCTTTTGTTTCGCCCGTAGAAAGGTGTATGTTCTGCCAAAGGAACCATAGAATTGACGATGGGTGAAGCTGAACTCTAACGAGAAAAACCCCCTTTTTGGCATGTTGTGGATGGTCATACGTTTACGAGGTTGCGAATGTTTGAAAGGGCTAATGGGGATTCCCGACCGTACCCCTGCAGAGCAGGTATCTAAAGTAAGGGTATACTGGCGGCGACCGATCAAAAGTAAGATGGGAAATGGTTGGACCTCGATTTCTTATCTACGCCGCGGGTATTCCCCAACGGAATGAAGATATCCTTGTCTTTATTTTTGAGGAAGATATTTTTCAGGAGTTTTTACTAGGAGTCCAATTTAGGATGGATGAGAAGCCCACTCTTCTGTATGGCAAAACCGAAAGAGAGTGACTAGTATGCAGCAGGTTTAGCTAACACCCGGTTCGAAAGGACATTTCGAATCAAACGATCTTTTCGCTGGCTATTCAACTAATTAATTAACAGATATTCCTAAGATGTTCGTCAGATAGAAGCTACGACTTAGAACTGGACCCTACGTAGTATTGCCTCTTGTCTGGGTAAAGAGAAAAAGCCGTGAAAAATATACAGTCATCAAACCTAAATTACGGCAAAGAGAGGTCAGATGAAAATCTGTGTGGTGTCATTGTAATTAAACGTTTATTCAATTTCCAATATTTTCCCTTATTATACTAAAATGATTTTCAGAGTAATGCGCTGAGTGAAATTAATAATAATAATTCATCATAATCATAGTTTGATTGATAAATAGGATTCTAGGACGCCTCAAGTAATCTTTTTACCCAGAATCGTATGAATGGTGCTCAATATGAATGAAAATCAAAAGAAAATTCACTATCAATAATTATAACAACGATAAATGACATTAAATGGAAAATAACGGAGGGAAAATTAATGGAAGAAAACGTTAAAAATGGAGACCAATGGATGATAATAAGCTTTGCATGAGAAAATAGATATTCCAGTAATTCCCGTGATTTAAACATTAACTGCTAAAGTGTTCTTGGTTCTACATATAATCCACTACTTCTTCATTCACTCCAAGGAACATTGTAACATAATTCATCCTCGAGATACCATAATACTCTATGAACTTTGTGAGGATGTTTCGAATTGTTTGCTTTTCCCCTTAAAATAGCAATCAAAGAAAGATAATTGCAGATGAAATTAGACATTCGGAAAATTTGAATTATAATATAATATTTACAATGTTTAGGTGCATTTTAATAGACTGTTTCTCTATCCTTTGTTTTAAATGAATAACATAAACTCTATTAGCTTATACTAAATAACTAAATCAACAACTAAAATTTTAAAATAAGAAATTCTGACTATCGTGAACTAATATTCATCGAGTTCCACTTCAAAAATTGTTTTCTTTGTTTATACGTATTGTTTTCTATGCTCTATCTTGTTCCTCGACGCAGTTATCAAGTTCAGTGATTGAAATATTTGGAAAACTGAACGTAAGAAATACTATCAAACATTTTATTCTCTGCGCTTACGATAAACAAATTGTTTGAGTTGTTAACTGTTTAACTAGGAACATTGATAAAGTAAGATAAATTGAGGTTTGAAGATGATCTTGCCCGGTCGACTAAAGTAACTATTATAATATCACTAAAATGAGCATTTTAAATGCAATTACTTAATTTTTCACACCCCAATAGTTCACTGCCTCAGTAACTGGAACATTCTACGTCGATTACTGATAACATATACCCCTAGAGTTTGGTAAGATTTCGAATAATCCATAGACCTGTATATATAGTGATACTGCGGTTAGCGATTTCTATCAGTTTACAAACACCACCAAACCTATTTCTGAAATTAATTGTAGATAAGATGATGATTTAGTTACTGCCATAGTCAATCATCGGAAATTCTCGTGGAATTAAAAGAAGGTTGCTTTAAAATATGAACATCGTCAGTGTATACAAATTCGGAGATCCTAGGAATCAATTGATGCATCAGAAGAAAATCTCTCGAAGTATAATCAAACCATCGACGTTGTATTCTGTATTTTTGAGAATAAGATGAATAATTAGAAATATATCAGAGAAGTTTGCAGAAAATATTGATTTTTTTGCTAATCCTAAACATTCATTGCTATTAGCGTCTATAATAAATCGCCTCTCGGTTTTGTAACACTGTAGAACCATAGATGAGTTAATCTTAATTAAGCATCTCTGACTGAGATATTACCTAAATTTGACAAATAAGTAGTTTCTCTGAAGGCAGTTTTATGCAGGAAAAAATATATATTGGATGAGAAAATAGAGAAGGTGAGTGAAGATTGTTAAGATGTTTCGAATTGTTTGTTTTTTCCCTTAAAATAGTAAAAAACATTTAGAGGAAAGAATTACGGATAACTTAAGATGAGAAAGGAATATTTGTGCAGTGGATTTAATCAAAGAATTGGTATCAGCTAAAAATATTCTGGCACCAAGAATAAATCCTCTTCAGGTTTCGGAATATATCCTCATGAGGATCATCTTGATCGGAGTCTTTTCCACTTTTCAAATAGCTTTGCGTGTTTTATTCACACTTCCGGAGACTGATGCTGCCAGGGTAATGATATTCTAAACCAACTTGGCCTATTAGCTCCTAATGACAACTTAATATGTCAACATATGAAGTATGCATGACTAATTGTTACTGATGTTTAGTGACCGGTGTAAGCTGGGAAACGAACTTTGAGGAACACTGGTTCCTCAAAGCCTTACGGAAGAATTTTTACCTGCAAATCACCAAATGTATGGTTATGATATTTAATTTTAAGAGGCGGAAAGGCGGAGGCTCTAGGAAAAAGTTTTTTATTAGACCCCTATGAGTTTGCGTATTTTTAATATTTTCTACGTTTATAATTGAAATATAAACAATATAGACGGTTTTATATGCATTCAAAATTAAATGAAAATTTCGTATACATAGCCACTGTCATCAGAATTCCATGAGCAATGTGGCAATAACTCATTTGGTCTATTGTTTTGGGTGTATTTCAGAACTTTTTAAGGTGGTTTGTGAGAGTAGAACGTAGAAAGTTGAAAAACATACGTGTTTATAAAAGCAATAAAATTAAAGGAATCCGAAGAAATCACGTTTATTACATTGACACTCCAATGTCATCAAAGTTAATACTAAATTCAAAGATTATGTGAAAGGTTGACGTCTTGTATCTGTCCTCCTAATGCGATCAGAAAAATCTATTCTAGATAATAAAATTTGTAAAATGCGACGATTTTTAATTCCGCAGCTTATCCAATGAATTAAGATCATATCTAAAAAACGGACAGCATGCTCCATGACTTTATACCACACATTTACTTAAAAGTTGATATTCCTGTAATACAGAGAGAGATGGCCGATTCATGAATTTGCGTTACTTTTCCGTAAACGGATTGGATTCACACTGACTCTGATAAAGCAGGATCCCCTGCTAAATCATCATCATGTATATCATTTTAAAGGCAAATAATTGCTCTTTAGAACGATGTATAATATGTCTATTTACAACCGAGGATCTTCGTCAGGAAACGCGTCGTATTCAAGGTCTATACATTTTTGGTCCGACAGTAACTCAAAGTGCGCGGAAATTTTCTTTCTCCCCTTCCAGTCTTGAACAGAAGCTGGCTCAGAGGCAGGCTTTGTGGATATATCCCTCAAATGCTGTTCTAGCCGTCACCTATGGTCACCTAAACTCAAAATTTTCAAGGTCACTGGCCTCATCGCCCGGTTGCTTCGGAAATAACGGGATCTCATCGGCGAATTTTCCTCTCTTTGTGAGACGGAAAGCTTAGATATAATACGAAATCGTGACAACCGATTTTAAACCACTGAATTCATGCATTCCGACATCGGTGTTGGTATAATACTATTCTGCTACGTTAATGCCACCAAACCATGGAAACTAATAAATGATTTTAATATTAATAACATAAAAAAATCCTTTCAAACACTGCAAGCGGAGTTAGGACACGAAGTATATCCTCCATGTTTTTCCTCTCTCTCTATCTCTCTCTCTCTTCTCAAGGCTCGCTGGCTTGAAACTCACTGCCCCTTCATACAGGGTGGTAAGATTTATGTGGAACTGGGTGTACCTTAGGGACACGTGTACCAATACACAGGAAAAAAATGTTGACAATTGGAATTATACAGCCCGGGTAATTTTAAAATTCTGTTTTTTTTTATCAACCCTCGTATGTTTAAACCACTTCACTAATTCTTCTTCAACATCTTGATGACAAGTTATGTGAAATCACTTAGCTTTGTATCAAATACTGCCCAACGCAGCGGCTTTTTATATTCTTTTCAATTTTTTATTATTGTAGAGAGTGTTGACTTCGGAATACCCAACAAATGAGTAATCTAAGTTTTTCTATAAGCCCCACAATCCACTTTGTCCAATATCTGGAGCTTTGACTGGAAATCAATACTTGGTTGCACATATTTACTCATTATTTAAATGAAAAGTACCAATTTCTATGCAGCTTTTGATGAACAGACCCTTTCTTTTAGTACATGGGGACAAGAGTTCCAAACTAGAAAAGTCGTGAACTCATTGAGTATTCCAACAGATTCTAATTTCAATTTTGCTTATACTCTCCTTGTCCCCAAGAAATTTTTCCCAAGGGATGTCATGGTAGTTTCCAAGTAAATCGTTTCCTATTGGATAGGTTTTATGCAGACGCACAGCAGGAAATCTAATGGGTGTGCTAAAATTTCATTCCTATTTATCTTGAGAAGGGTCTCAGAACATGAATTCGTATCACATTGATGAGAGTGGTGAGTATCACATTGATGAGAGTGGTGAGAATCATCAACAATTTTCTATTAAAATGAATATTTGGAGTGCTTTGAAAACACTTCATGAATGATTTTGAGTTTGTTATTGAAGTTTGGTAGGAATATGTTCCATTCAGATCATGGTAAACTTGTAAACTGGCATGAGATAGGGTCTTGCTTCCCTTCAAAGACTATTACGCCAAATATGACTGATAAGAAATACAAATGCTGTATTATATGCTACTGTGAAAGATGTATTTTTGAAAATCACCTATGTCAAGGAATCATTTTCCGATGCCTTTTAAGCTATGCACAATGAATGGCTATCTTCTACCTAATCATATCTGGTAAAAAGTTTACCATGTTACTGAATGGACAGTTTGCTTTAAGTAAGTAATCATTAATGTAAAACTGAGATTTTGTTGGAATTTTGCATTAACGGAATTTAGTGTTAAATGAATAAAACTCCACATGATGCTATGTATTTGTGCCAGGACCTCAATTTGGGTTCACAATATAGACAAATACGAGTTAAGCAACAACGTGTTAACAAGGTTTTACTATATATAGTTATCTAGTTATATAAATAGTAAAATAGCAGTTTATCTTGTTAGCAAGAAGAGTTCAACTGGAAATGCAGGCTGTAATTCTGACACACAACTCCAAATGCTCTATAAATTGCATCCTTAATCTTAAACGTAAAGATTCTTGAGTTATAGGCCAAAGAATATGGTGATCCCTTCTGAACACCTTTCCATAAAAACCATAACATAATTAAATGAAATACAAATAAATACTTCTCTATAATATTACACTAGTGTAAAACTAAATTTATGAAAAATAACTTATGTACTCACTAATTATGGTAACAACAGCTTCAAAACAAGAAAATGGATCATGGCTGAAAAGTTTTACGAAAGGATATGATAAAAGTGGAAGGTACATCACTTGACCAAATAATGGAGACCAGTGAGCTAAGCAGGACAGCACCCTGAAATTAAATATAATAAGATAAATATACAGAAATAAGGCCATATAAATATCACCGAAAGAATATCAGAATATATACCTTTTCAAATTTTTAAGTTCAGTTGAATTTTCAAGAGGATATTTCTCTTCCAAATGAGAAAATGAAGGATGAATTCCTCTTTCAACTAGACTTGCATAAGCCTTTCGGTTACAGGGTAACCGAAGCAGAGCTTTCCTCCATGCTAGTAAGCGATAACGCAGTGGAAATTCACCAACTTGTCTAAGTATTGGCAATAAACGACGTGGATCTAATTCAGATTTGACCTTTAAGAGGGTGATTTGGTGAGCAAAAGATGTTGAAGCAGAATTATCTGAATTATTACTCTTTGGAAAAACTATTTAAGTATTTTGAGAAAGGAGATTACATGCCAATAATAATTTACCTCTTCCCCAACTTTAGAGAAACGTGTCCTTGTTCTTTGTTTAGAGAAATTTCTTGAAGCTGCTAACTGTTCATTTTTATATTTGGAACTGGTTTCCTTATCAACAGCCTTCTCAATCTTGATATTCTTCACAATAGATATTCCATCTTCCCTGTTAAATCCATTCTCTATAACTTTTGCACTAGAATAAATATTGACTTCTCCTGAATCAAGGACACATGCTATATAACGACCACTGTGGCTACAAATCAACTTACCTAAAAAGAGAGAAAATACAGAGTAGAGCATGGAGCAACATCTTTCATGTGATATCATACTTTAAGTTCTTTATTCTTTCTAAGTTAGTCTTGAGTTGATAATTTACTTTTAACTACAAAAACCATTTTAGTTAGTCAATGACTTTTGATACAGATAAAGATATAATGTGATAGCAAAAATGTTGATATAAACTTAAAGGACTTAAGTAGGCATACGTCTGGAAATGTTCCCAAATTTTACATCAGCCGATTTCTATAGTAAAGAAGTAAAAGAGAAGTTAAAGTTAAATTAATCCAATGATATTTATTGATCATTGAAAATTCTACAGGGAAAGAAACCTTAAGACTGGTTTTGTTGTGCTATGGCAACTTAAGGTGCATAGCAAAGTTTTTTGGCACTATTCAGAGGGAAGATGAGGGGATAGTTAGATTTTTTGGAAAAACTATTGATATCCTACACCACAAATACTCTCTCTCTGTCCTACCAGTCACCCAAAATTCATCTTCCATCCTAAGGGCAACTTAAATCTAAATCTTGCTTTTATTAACACAATCAATGCCACCATTGACTGCATGTTGACAAGTACTGCTGCATGTCCACAAATAGTAATGATGCACAGCTAATGCACTTACAAATCCTCAATAACAGTGCTTATGACCAGTGAGAATTGCTGAGATGACTTCCACCTGGGCAGGTGGCTTTTAAGTTTAGCTTTTATCTGTGTATTTGGTAGCTGATTTAAGATTTTGGCAAGTTTTCCCCATATTATGAATTAAACATGAAGGAAAGCATTTCATATAACAGTTGAAAATACTAAATTTTTTTGTGAAAACTATGGTTTTCAGTTCAGTTTCTGCAATTAAAATATTATAGCATAAAATTAAACAAGGAAGATGCAGTAAATATGCAATCAACTTTTTCTTTTCTCATAATTCCAAATCTGATTACAATGAAGCAGGAAACCCAGAATCCAACATGGATGACACTATTTTATATTTTGTTGATGTAAAATATACTAAAATACTGTTAAGCTGCAAGTCTTCCTAAATAGTTATCAAAACTACTACATAAATTTAACTTTAAATAATCCAGTAACAATTCACTTTGGTTCAGCAGGATCAATTAACTTAATCACTGAATGTCCTAACACCAACTTTAATGATAACTACATTAATGATTAATTCCTGTTATATTCCCATTCAGGTAAGTAAAACTTTGAACCTATACAATATAAAAATTGCTTCATATGCTATTTCTCAATTTAACTAAATAGAGAATAGACATATTTCATTTTACTTTTATCTTTTGTGCCCAATTGTTCCTGTAAGTAAGATACATAAAAATACTAATGTACCATATTTGATGTCACAAAAGACACACAAGTATATACATGTTGTCAAATATTGTATTTTAAAATGAATAAAATTTTGCAATTCATGAATTTCAGGTTTGACTTCCCAGTGTGGGTGATCTAAATACATAAGAAATAATGGATAAAATCTGTTATAGTATTCTTACCCCTTAATCTTAAGAAATAGAAAATTAGAATAATAAATTCAATAAGATTATTTACTCTATTCCAAATAATTTATGTTTTACTTAAGTTTAATTGGAAGAAGGTTTACTAAAAATGTGAAAATTTGACTAGCAACTAATGATTGGTAAGTTTTATTCCCAAATGCAGTGTATGTGAATAAACTAGAAATAATACACTTATGGAGGGATATGATATTACAATGGTCAGAATGAGAACAAAACTTTCAAACTGGTTCAACATTGATAGGAGCAAAACTGGAACTGAACTGATATTTGTTTTTCTCATTGAACCAGAGCAAATATCAGAACAAAAAATATTTAACTTCATTGCCCAATAATACATGCATTACATTTCCCTCTTTAACATTGTGTTCACGTTGATGATATATAATACCACTGTGTTGTAGAGAATAGATTAGGAATGATTTACAGCATCAAAAACAGAAATGGAAAAATCCAATATCCTTTAGAAATTTATATGATAGGTGGCTAACTGTGCTAATTATAATTCCTCATTACGTAGAGTGCATCTAGGAATTGTGATTATCTATTACAAACATAAACTCCATATTTATAGTAAGTGTCAAGGTTGTTTCCCAGTCAATTTAACAGATATGATCATTTAATTTCATTATTATCATGGGATTGACTTTAAATTTTATGCTCCAGTCAAAATCTTGGAAGATTTTATCAAAACTAGAGAAGGATCTATCCATTATGCTATGAAATTACAAATAAAAAACTATAACAGTTACAGTTAGTAAAACTTTTTTGGAATGTCTTACAAGCACAATGTAACTGATATAGGCTCAAGTATAAGTTAAATAGGATACATAACTCTTTTTGCTAATGAAAAGAAAGGAAATTCTACTATTCTTGCTAAATGTTCAAGTAAAAGTTAAGTCAAAGGATGATTAAAGAATGATTCCAGATTATTACACTCAAATGAAAAATCCAGCAATCAAAGACTTACGAATGCTACTTCTCCCAAAAATGGAGATATTTCCAATAAATGCAGATGCTTGTAAATCCAGTAAATACACTTGCAAAGTTGAAGTTAAGATGGCAAGAACCTGGTGAGAAAAGGGAACAATGCTTTAAATAATTTTCCAGTAAAACCATACAACAATAATAATAAATTAACCTAATATGTAGGACCTCCAGATAGCCATGTGTGCAATGCATTCCACTTTGGTGAAAGCAGTTCTGGGTTAGATTCCTGGCTCAAATGTGAATTCTTAGCTGTCGAAGCCCTTTTAACAATACTACTACTACTACTACCTAACATGTAATACTAAATAGGATTTTCTACTCCACATTTACAGTGTTTTTCCCAATATAAGTATCAAATACAGCATATATGTAGATACTGGCAAATAAGGTTTATTAATTTATTACTATGATACTGCAATATATTAAAAATGGTTAAACAATGCAAGATGCAAACTTCAACAGCGACAAAGAATTCAAGAATGTATCAAAGCAGCAAAATTAGGTTCTTTTAAACTACAACTGGAATTTTTATCCTACTCGGAATGACAACCAATGTAACTAAATTGTTAATTGAGAATCAGGAATAGAACATGAAAGTAAAGAATCTTTTTGGAACTATAAATGAATAAGAATATTCTAGACATAAAAAAGTGGGTTTTTATAATTCAGTTAGATAGTCTTTGAGATTCTCATACTTACATAAAATATTTACACTAAAATTTTAAGCAATTCCAAAATTATGTTCTTTTTTGGCAGACACCCTAATTAAATATTAGAACAAAGGAAAATGGGTAAGGGTGACTTTGCGCAAGATGGTGCGCACCTAGGAAAAATCCCAAGGAAGAATGGACTTGAAAAATGTCTGGACTTGAAAAATTGAAAATGACGGGACCGGGAACTTCCCGGTCCCGTCAGACATTTTTCAAGTCCATTCTTCCTCTAAATATTAGAAGTAAAGATACCTAGATCCTAGCATTTGTGATCTGCAATTTGCAAACATTACTTCAACCTATTTTCATCTATTATTCAAAGAATATGTGATACCCATACTTAGCCTCTTACTATCCAGTAACTCCCACTTAACATTTTTTTTAATTGAGCCCAATTAATTTGTCAAGCATCCACTATTTATTGAAAAGTTTGATTTAGTTTTTCCAAATTCATTAATGATTTTGCACATTATTAGTTGCAAACAGGGATTAAATGGTTCACTTTGTCATTTAAATTACAAAAATTTTTAAAAATGCAACTTAAAAGTTGTTAGCAGTGGTAATGAAGTTCTCTATGCCCGCAGTAATTTACTTGCTCTCCACCAAAGATGGAAAAAGAGGAAACTAGGGTTACAATATGAAACATCATGTAAATTGTTAGGACATGTCTTTTTTACCAAAGTGTATGTAATATCAAATATTGAAAATAAAAGGAACTTACATTATTGGATCCACCATCAAATGGCTGTGGAAGAAACTGTAAATGCTTGATACCACAAATTTCAGCTGGTAACTCAATGATCTTTTCAGCAGTCCAAGTATCCAAAGAGAATACCACAAGAGAATGTGATTTTCCTCCAATAACCATTGCACGACCATTTCTGAAAGGATAGAAAAATGTTCAGATTGTAAAAACATAAGTATGTAATAATAACAGGATAAAATTGAAATGACATACATTATAATGTTATATTCCTCTTCCACTTACAATATAATTACTTAAAAATTAGAAAATTCTAACTTAATCAGTAAAAGAGACAAACCACCTTCATTAAATAACATCACTTCATTTAAGAGTGTATTTAGCTCAACAAACCGTGTGACAGCAACAGCTTTTACATTATATTGCGCTTCGCCAGATTTCACAGGTAGAATCTGTTTCATCGATTCAAAATTTTCAAGTTGCCAAGCAAATATGGCATCATCCTTAAATGAAACAAGTATATGGCTAGATGAAGCTCCATCCATGAATACAGCCTGAATTAAATGAAAGAAAATCAGCAAAAGAGCAAATAATACAGTACATACATTCAATAAAANTTAAAATATTGAAACAAAATATGATAAGATAGGTAGAGCAAGTGTTACTCAATTGTGTTAAAATAAAAAAGTAATATAAGTGTACATACAAAATGTAGGTAAAATTTCAATTTTCGCAATTTGCATTCAGAAGGTTCATTCATATTGTATATAGAAAAATGTGTTTAACAAAGTATACAAGTAATGTCATAAAGAATGTCAAAGGAATGTCATAGAATATGAGAGCAAGTTAAGGATTGATTCCTTACTTCAAAACTTTATCCTTAAGATTAATTTATTGAAACCATTTTTATTTAATTTACCTTGCAATTTGTTGACATTTTCTGATGGTTTAAAGTTAGGTTGATTAAAAAGAATCTCAAACAGAGATGAGTATTTTCAATAATTAATACCATTAGTACCATTGAATATTCATTTAATATTCTGGAGGCTAGCAATAAACCAAAATTTATTGCATATTTATTTCCTCATTCACCCACAAAGATTTGGCTTGTGGGTGCAAACATGTGGTTCATGGCATCCTTCATACTTTACTCATAAAAGTCAAGTTGTGACACAAATGTACATGGTAGCCAAAAGTCTCTCTTAGAGTTGATTGTCCTACATTGGTTAAAAAGGCATGAAAAAAAACCAAATATTTCTGGGCACTTGGTAAGAATGGAAGAGATCAGTTTAACCAGCAAAATTCAGAAGTATTTTTTATTAGATAAAAAACTTAAAGTGGATGATTCATAGATGTGGAAAAGGAAAAAATTGGAAGGTTTCAGGCCTTATGAAAGAAAAGATCAAGAATGGGGCAGTAAATGGACAGAAGATATGAAAATAGATCATTGCAGGAAAATGAACAATATTTCAAAGAGGAAAAATGAAGAACACTAAATGAAAATAAGTTGAACAATTTTGGACTCTATATAGCTTAATAATAATAAATCGTCTTTATTTTGGCAAGGTACTTTTCAATTCAACCCATTATCAGAGGAATAAGAAAAGATAATGATGAGAGTCTGAAAATTCAATCCTGTGAGACAAGGATAACTTTGGGGACCCATATGCAGATCTAAGATTGGGTCAGACTTCAGTTATTCACAAGAAATTCTTTTTCAACTATGACTTTTTGTCTTTTAAATTTAGATTTAGAGTTTCAGTTAACTTTTCATTCTNTAGTAATATTTCAATCAACTATCTGCTACTGTTGCATTTGTTGATCACAGTTCTTTTTCTGGTGATTGTAAATAATATTCTAACTCAGATTACCTTTTCTATGATGATTTACATTTTGTCAATACTATTTTCTAGTTTCCATATCAATGTTGTTGAAACCACTGATGAAGCCTATTCTATGTTTATATTGATATTAGTTTATGCTTCTGTGATTCATCAAATTTTCAGAAATATTTTCTTAATGGTCACAGTTAAAATATTCGGCTAACTAAAATAAATTATTTGAAATTTGCGTAATTAATGTCTAAATGCCTATACTTTGATCATTTGATTCCTTAAGACTCTTATGTTAAAATATACTGTCCTACCCTCCTAATCCTTGAATGCTAATCATATCCTTTCTCTCTAGGAGATGAACTTCTTAGCTGTTTTTAATGTTGCCCAGTTTTTTTGAAGCTATGAAGATGCCAGTCATAATCTGCTTCAAAATTACTTCCACATGAATGGTGGATTATAAATTATGTGTGTTGCAAATTCAATGATTAAGGCTACAATTATAGTAAAGACACAATCAATAGTTTTGGATAAAAACTGACCAAGAAAATGGCATAAGTTGCAAGTGAAGACTATCTCACTCATAATTCACAAATTAGTAATAAAAAATGACATCAATTATCATTCCTTTTATTAGGTTCTTAGCAACAAAATTATGTTCATTTTAATTAAAAACATCATCTAGTCAGTATTTCAATTTGAAGTGATATAAAATAATACATATATGTAAAATATGGCAATGATTTCAATGTTATCTTAATGGAAGTTCAAAGCATCTTATCTATCTGTATCTTATGTACCAAAGCTCTTACTTTCATTTTTCTACACAATATTTGGCTTGGTTATGGTGATGGTACCAAAAACCAATTCAAGAATGGCCACTAATTAGTAAGGGTTACTGAATTTGCTTCCTAGCTGATCATTTTTATTTCACATCTGTCGTCCTTCTAGTTGGTAAGTAAAAGATCCATGTAATACCTCAATTTCAGGCTTCCCACTAATTTAATCATGATTAAAATTTTTACATACTTTGACTATTCTATAAATCCATTGAAATAGTGTGATTTCGTAAGATTTGAATTGAGTATTGAAGCCTTTGAATTGAGTACAACTTTAAAGACCTTTATATTATANTTCCGCTCGAATACTCTTTTTCTGACAACAACTTCGTTCTTTCTATTTTTAACGGACCTTTATATTATAAAAATATAATATTAATTAATTGTAATTTGTTCAAATTCATATTTATTAAAATTATATATTCTATAGCTAGGCCTGTATTAGAAAGAAAGAACTGATCCATATGAGATACAATAATTGGTAAATATGTACCAACAATATTTTGATTTACATAATATAAACTTTAGAAATTACTGATGATTCATTTTTGACTAGCAGCTGGAAGTTACAATTGAACACCTCTAGTTTTTATTCTTCAGAAAACTGAAATTTGGATTTAGCTCATAGAAATTCTTTCAGTATTTAGAACTCATAACATCATAATTTAATGTAATGAATGAAAACCTAGCCTTGAGCATGTCTCTATTTAAGAAATAAATTAAATTCTAGACATTGCAAATAGGTAACTTATATTATCTATGTTATGAAATTTTTAGTATGAAAAAACTATTAATGTGTATGAAACTTTGCAAAGGCAATATGCCCAAACGAATGTGAGAGGCGATTTGCTCATGAGCAGGAGGTAGCATTTAAAGCTTTTCTTAACAATTCCAATCATTAGTTGCCCATGTGCAGATCACACATTGCACCCATTAGAAACCAATTCCAAAAAGTAGTTAATACATCTTAACTGAAAGAATGAAAATGTGCAATAGATCAAAACTCTATTGCCAAGGACAAGAGATGATATGGTACTGTACAGGACCCTGTGGGAGCCCCTGTTATCCAAATACTCTGCATGACCCATCACCCCAGCTCTTATGTGAAACTGCAAGGTAAACCAGTGTCTGAAAGCATTTGGGCACATCAGAAAAAGTTCTGCATCCTAGTCAAGCACACGATGGCAAATGTGTGATTTGTGGAATTCACCTATAAACACATAAATCTTCAGTCTACCCAGAATATGCCACCAATTATAATAAACACAGATTTCAAGCAAACATCAGAAACATAATCTATGCTATAAGTAAAGAAATCTGTTGACAAGATACTCCTAAGACACAAGATGAAGATACTTCCTCATCTCTGATGTTGGTATAATAGATGATAAAACACATATCAGTCATCTCTATGGTGGTTCTACATTATTTCATATAGTTATAGGAGTCATTTGGTCTTTCTTTCTGTTCCTTCAACAAGTTGTCTTTTCACATTGTGGTTTTAACAATAACCTATCATAAAATTCACAGAATCAGACAATGTTTTTGTGTAAATCCATCATATGGTATGAAGAGGAGACCTGGTACTTCTTGACATTGATGTTCATGGAAAAAGTACCAGTTATTCTCTTCATTCCACATAACCTAGAAGATGAATTGAGTAAGAGGTGAGATTTTTATAATGACAAGGGAAAGAAAGGATTCATGAATGGATCATGAAACTAAGTAGCTATCATCTGGTTAGAAGAATAAATTACATTCTTATGAGAGTTTTCATTCTGCATATGGAAAACACACAAAAACATGAGAGAAGCATTCTCAACTACAACGATGATATACACTACAAAATGAGATGTTTATTAAATCTTACCTTACTTATCCCTGAATCTGGCCTGACATTCAAACGATGAGCAAGGAAATAAGAATTTAGGTCCCAAACTAAAGCCTCTCCTGTCTGTTCCACGCTAGGTGATGAAAATGCTTTATCATACTGCCTCTCAAATAGAGATGATGCAGCACTCAGAAGCCATTTTCCTCCCTCTCCACCAAATGTAAGCTGATTGGGAGGTAACTTGTGACCTCTAAGGCAATTTACTTCTTTTCCATTTTCTGTGGGAAGATTTTCATCAAATGCACATTTATACCTTCCAATTATTATAAAACTGATAATATTAAAAATGAAACCCAGCCATTAAATGGAAATTGCAATTCTGATAAAATCCCAGTGATAAAGTGGTGTGAAAAATAGCAATATGGCTGGGATTTGAACGAAGGTTTACCACTTTCCACACAAGCATTCTAACAACCATGCTGCTTTACTTCCACTTTGTAACCAATTAATGAATGTAGCAAAGCATTCTCTCCTTTGATTTAGAGGTTTTTGATGGGTTATGATATATTTTAGAGGATCTGTAATGAGTTCATGGATACTGCGTGTTTCACATTATTAAGGTGTTCAAATATTACTACAATACAATTGACATTCAAAATTAAATTAATATTTTTATATTAACTTTATAAGATAACAAGAATATTTTATTCTGTGGAAAAATGAACTCATTTCCTTTTTGATATGATATTATATATATATGTAAGCCTTTCCACCTGGTAGGAATGAGATAAATTTCGACCTCACTAAAATTCTCAGACGGCTAAGAATTGATAGTGCATTTTATCTCTAACATGAAATTTAGTCTGAGCCATTGCTGAACTATTCTAATCTCAAACAGTGTTTTGAGACATTTAGAAATCTACAAAAATTATTTTTTCAGAATGCACGACCAAGAATGCATCAGAATATGTGTTTATGTACTAGCTTCAATAGTTAATGTCAATCGACAATTTCTAGACAGAGAAGGGCTCTTTAGATTAGAAAATCTGTTTAAGGAGACTATTAATGAGAAAGCACTAAATTCATCGATACCCCAAAACCACAAAATCATCACGTTTTCAGCCAAACCAATTTTCAGCATAGATGGGCATTAACTTATTTTAAATGGGCAACATACTCTCATGATTACTGATAACAAGTGAAAATAAAATTATTCATCTTTATATCACATACTCTAAACACATAACTACCTACCTATGGTTCAAGATACGGCTCATAAAATTAAGATACAGCGGTAATACATTTCTTACCAAAATTGACAATCTTAATTGAGCAGTTGGATGATGAAATAAACAGCAAAGACTTGTCATAAGGAGGAAACGCCAGCCCGGAACAATTTGTAAATTTTGGTAGGGTCCAAAATCTGAAAAAAATTATTAGGCTATAATAATATTCAACATATTAAGGGTACTTGATGAATAAATCATAACGTAATGGACAGCTTATCAAATAAAGAAGCATAAAAAGGCATTAGAAGAAAATTATAAATACTATAAATGAAAATAGTATAAATGACATAGTAACTAAAAGCCAGTGTGGTAAAAAAAATTAAAGACTGACATGTAATAGGAATAAGTACGGAAATCATCAAATATATTCTTGATTGCCCGAAAGTCATTCGTGAAATAGTACCCACCTGTTATAAGTCAAATCGATTATAAATAAATTTCCCTTGACGTCAGACACAGCAAGAGTATCTGTCCCTTCTTGAAAAACTGCATGTAAGAAACGAATTGGCTTCGCCTGCTTATCGAGAGTATGATGAACTTGAAGAAGCAGGCTAAAACAAGGATTAAGATTCAGCTGTATTCCTATAGAATCTAATATCATATCCTATCTAAGATACAGACGTCATGTCACTGAAAACAAATAAATTATACACTGCATGTTGTTTACCCATCTTTTCGAATGGATTTCCGCTCGAATACTCTTTTTCTGACAACAACTTCGTTCTTTCTATTTTTAACGACACAGTCCATAATTAATTACGTTGAAAATAAGGGGAAACGAAACACATTTAGGAAAATAATGACTCATTCAATTGTACATCTCCGAAATTAGCATCTATGTCAGCCTGAAGACTTCGTAAGCTTTCATCATTTTCTCTTCCTTGGTGCATTTATCGAATACAGCGGTTTTTAAAAAACATAACACATCCATCTGTGAAGAAGTTTAGGAACTCGAAGCTCTCCGTTTCCGCGTTTCGTTTGTTCATCATAAATCTATGATCTGTATTGTTCGAATCAGCTCTAATTGATCAAAATCTAGATTGAAAATTGAACTCAAAACTTTCATTAGATTAATACTTATGAGTATCAAATGTGTGACGGTTGATATATGGTCCTTTTCTCGGTTAAATAGTTTCACTTTCATTTGTTTACATGAATCAGTGCGCACTGGTCAGTAATTATTCATAACATAGATATTCGTGTGGTTTGGATTGCGAGTAACAATTTTCTGTCACAGTTCGGACATGGGAAGCTAGTCATCGTTTACGAAGGAAAGGATATATTATTTATTAATAAATCTCTGTTGCAGTGATTTTGTGCCTGCCAAGCAATTTTCTTGTATCTTCGTTGTAAATTACATTCAAGCTAGCAAAATGAGTTTCTTAGGAAAGATGTTTGGTGGAAAAAAGGGTGATAAGCCTATGAGTACTGGAGATGCAATTCAAAAACTTCGTGAAACTGAGGACTTATTGATTAAAAAGCAAGAGTTTTTAGAGAAAAAAATCGAAACAGAACTAGCTACTGCTAAGAAGCATGGAACGAAAAATAAGAGAGGTATGACATAAAGGAGTCTGCATGATTAGTTTTTCAGAAATTTAGAAGTAACCTTGGAGAATCTTTGACTAATGATAATCAAAAAGAATTTTCATTGTTATTATTGGTGTTTTCAGCTGCTCTTCAGGCTCTAAAAAGGAAGAAGAGATACGAAAAACAGTTACAACAAATAGATGGTACACTTTCTACCATTGAAATGCAAAGAGAAGCTTTGGAAGGTGCCAACACTAATACGGCAGTGTTACAAACTATGAAGGACGCTGCTAATGCTCTGAAAGCTGCTCATCAACACATGTAAGTTTGAGAAATACAGCCCATAAGGTATATAACTGTTTTATTTACTTATTTTTATATATTATATTCTGAGAATTATATCACTTAATTCGTACTTCAGGGATGTTGACCAAGTTCATGATATGATGGATGACATTGCTGAACAACAAGATGTAGCCAGGGAAATTTCTGAAGCAATATCGAATCCTGTTGCATTCGGGCAAGATATCGATGAAGTAAGTTCACATGCTTCTACTAATTGGTTTTTGCCTCATTAGTTCAGTATTTATTTTTTAATGCTCGTCACATTTTCATCGCAAGTTTAAATGTTCTTTCTGTGTCTCCAGAGAAACAGAATCCTATAAAGAGATGGAAGAGTTATTATCTTTTAATCTTGTCGAGTAAAATTCGTCGAAATTTGATCAATTTTGGATTTTTTTAGGACGAACTTGAAAAGGAGCTGGAGGAATTAGAACAAGAAGAACTAGACCGAGAACTGCTTGATGTTGGTCCTGCTACTGAAGATTTGCCCTCACCTCCTACTGCTGAAGTTGTCAAGCCAAAAGCAAGTAAGTGAAAGTTACCATTCTCATTTACAAAAATTGTATTGTTGGGCCAAATATTGAGAAAATTTTATGTAATCTAAAGTGGTTGAGAGGAATGCTTTTTCTTCTGTAGATTTAAGAAGATTAGTAATTATTTTTTTTATTTTCGGGTGAAATATATCTTTATTTATTACTCTTTGAAATCGACTTTTATTTATTAGGAGGGAATCGAATGTTTACCATTTGACAAACTTCAACCCTTTTTCTTAGTGGTATCCTATGAGAGATCATGTTGATATGACATTACTCAAAACTTTTATGGACAAATAGCATCAAAACTTCGTATTTTTCACTCTGTTCTCATTGGTGATGTTGGAGTTTGGTATTCTAAATGAAAATTGCTTGCCTCTGTGAATAATGGATTTCCCATTGGTTCGTCAGTTCATGTCATTTCAATTTGTTGACATGTATAAGCATCTTCTTCATTTATATATGCTGTAATATGTGTTCTAGTCAGCAATCCTAATACTTAGCTTTCCTTTCCCAGAAAAACAAGAGGATGCTGATGACGAAGATATGAAAGAGCTTCTGTCCTGGGCAAATTGAAGAGAATTTTTATTTTATTTTTCTGTCTTGAGGCAAAAGAAGGTCTTTATTTGGATCTGCTAACATCGCTGAAGATTTTCAATCCACGTATGCAAGAATATTTCTTGAAATTTTATCTCAAAATATGGAAGATTTATTGTTGAGCTGCACATTTTTTTCTTCCATGGAGTCCTTTCCATATTTTTTATTGTTATAAAGTGCTGCCGTGGTAATAAGAGTTGCTTTATTGTATATTTATGTAAATGTATGCTGAAACTGGATTTTACTTTTAGAGAATGTTAATAAAGAAATTGGCCTATCTGTACTCACACAAACCTTTGAAATCTTAAGAGAAGATTATGAGTGATAATATATATATGTATGTGTTATCACTTTATTTTTGGATTGAAATTGAATATAAAACTCAAATAAACAGAAATATAGCTGATTGCACAGTTGACGTTAATCAGGAATTACACCTCAAAGCAATCTATGATAATTTCTGCTTTAATATGTTTAGCCTTATTAAACTGTAAGTGATTATATGGAGTTAGGTTTGCTAACATAAATATGTAATATAATTATATTAAACCTATTATTTATGACTACATGTCGTTTGATTTTTAGATTTGTTCTCTTATTAGAGAAACCTTTTCATAATTATTGGATCATTTTAGCTTCATCAGTTAATTGCTTTGGCTTAACATGTCAAGAATTACAATTAAAAACTTTTTCTCTAGCAAGAATACTACCATTCACCTTTTATTTCAAAATTTTAACAATATTTTGTGGTTGAGGTATTTTTATTACTAATAAACACATGAAATGTTTTCTGCATGGATGAACTGATAGCTGTAAATAAGAGCAAAGTTAATTACTTTTTCAAGTGATTTATTATTTTTTTCAATACTGTGTGACTAAACATAATTAAGGTTTCCTACATAGTTTAGCTAAATCATGAATACATTTAGGGTATTGTCTCAAAACATGAACATTGTCCTTGTGATCCCTCTAGGTAACTGCACTTTGAGTAACAAAGCATCTAAATCTGTTCTTGGTTGTGTACTTTTTATGATTTAAAATATATGGTTATATCGGCTTTACCTTAAAAATTGTTAAAGAGAGAATCTGTACTTTGTGCTAAAACCAAATCATAGTTTTCCTGCATTTTATAAACTATCAAAAATAGTATTAAATGAAATTTAAATCTTCACTCAGAATCCAATGCCTTATCTTTCTAAATTCAAGGAATAAATAATTTAGGAATGAACATCATGATAGGAATTATTGGCCAAATTGCAGAGATCCTTGTTTGCTTAAATATTAGTGTAAGGGAATTTTAGATAAGGCTCTGCAGAAGAAACTATGTAGGTAGGAAAGACACCGTATATTGTCAGAGTTTAAAAATATCTTTGATTACAACACCACAAGTTGAACTCAGATACTTTGTTTTCATTTCTTGCCAGCTATCAGAATTTCAAGAAACAATCTTTTCCATTCCTGGTTCAACTGCTCAAATTTACATAATATATAAATAATTCACATTTATTTACTTGAATATACTCATTTTTCTTGAATTCTGTAAGCTGTAATTAAGCATGGCACGAGCTTAGTTTCAATGGGAATTCACACTTATGGCAGTCAATGCTGTTATACTTTTCCACTCATTACATTTTGTTCCCTATTTTCTTAGAGGTACTACAAATGATTTAATTTCTGTATAAGATTGACTTATCAGTGACTTGTCTTTGCAGTAAATCAAAAATTACTTTCAATTGAGAAGATGGGAGTTCTTTTGTTTAATGTTCTCTTGAACTGGTTGAGCCATAATATAAAATAGCAATAGCTCATTTTTCCTGGGAAAGTAAATATTCTTGCAGTTTTTCCAAGCATTGCTCATTAAAATTTTAAATTGAGCATAAAACCTACCTTGGTTCTCTTACAGCATTGACTGTTCAAAAATGTTATTCTGTAATGAATTTTAAAACACCAATTAATAATTTAAAAGGAGAGAATTTCTGCTGAAATAATTGTTATAAGCTTATTTGATGGAACCAATGGCATTGGTGATTTTAATAAGCAATCTATATAATCTCAGGATTTGTTCCCAATACTTCCAGTTAAGCAGTTGTAGAGTAATTATACCTCTTCTAATGCAACATATAACATGAGTAGCTAGGATTATAGAAATTAATAATTGTTCAAGTGAAAATAATGACCAGTCATACTTTTTCTTTCATGAATAAATCAGTTTAGCAGTTATTCTAACCCTGGTATGCAAAATAAGGGAATACTTCTCTTATATCTCTATCTACCACATCTTATTATTTTCATTCAAGTATAGTCTGAAATGCCAGATACTATTTATAGCAAGTATTTATTTGGTTATAAATGCTGTTTAAGGAAAAGGGCATCTAAGAGTGAAAGAAAAGTCTCTTTTAACAAATTATACCTAGGACATTATATTTTGTTGCTTAGATAGGAGATATTATTTGAAATATCATACTGAGATTTTATTTCGACAGTTTCTTTCGATCATTCCAATCCATGTTGAGCAATAAGGAGTTTCTCACAATGTAACTGAGTAAAGAACTTGTATTCAGAACAGCATCAATTCCAAATAAATGTAACATAGTCTTGCTAAAAATCATCATGAGACTTAACTCCTAATCACCAACCCCTTGTGCAAGGAAGGATGCTTTTTAGTAAAATGTTTTAACAAAAGACTTAAAAATTTTATGTAAAAGTTCTGAAAGATTATGACATTTATCTCCAAAAAGAACAATGTAATGCTGTTGAATACTGAAAATGGGGGAAAATGTATGTCCAATAAATATAAGACTTTAAGAATTTATAATGTATTGAAAACACCAAACTAATTTGGCCAATGTACATTTCAGAAAAGATTCACAGTAAAGGCAAATAAAAAGAAATTTGGAAGTACAGGCTGGAAGAAATGAATTTAAAACTTGAAGACTAACATATTAAATACATGATAGAAAATGTTCAACTCAAAATGTGGATATATACAACTGTGCAGCATTAACATTATGCAAAGAGTATCAAAATTGATTTACAAATACAGAAAATGATGTATTCTGTGGATGAATAAGTAAAGCATTTACAAATTCACAGTCAACACTTCAAAATTGGAAAAGGTTATCCAGTGTTGACAGTGGATATAAATCAGAATATATAAAAAAAGTGATGAAAATATGCGCTGCTCACTTCAATGTTCCCATCACCTTCACAGCTTAATAAAAAAAGAAATGCATGTGGAATACCACGCTATATACACAAGGTTTGAGAGACAATATTCTGGTGTAAAAAATTACTTAAAACTTAAAATTTTTTACACACTTCATTCACTACACATACATTTAATTTTAATTTCAAATGTCAGGGCAGATGTGATATACTAAAGAATTACAGATTATAAACTACATACTTCAGCAGAAGTTATAGGTTCCAGAGAAAGAGCTTACTCCAATAATTAGAATAATATCTTTTCTGAGCAAGCCTTTCTAAACAGGGAACAAAGAAATTATGTGACAGATTGGACCTTGAGTGAAGCTTCTTTTCAAATGTCCACTTTCATAAGCTACAGAAGACTCCACACATAATATGCACTTCATTTCTCCAAGGAACTTTTACATGTAATCACTATCCACTGTAAATTACAATAGTCACTGGGTTAGAATGTGGTATCATCAATACTGCAATGCAGCTGACAGTGGATGCATGAAATAAAATCTTGGGTCAAATCATACACAAAAGAGAGCTAAAAAATTACTAAACTTAGTTGACACAAAAGTACTGTAATAAGTGATAATATGAGTCATATTATCAGGACAAAAGTATAGCAAGACTTTCATCATAATTTATTACCTACAAAATAGAACTCTTGAATTGATTTAACCCTTGCACTGGCAAATACCAACACAACATATACATTTAAATAAATATGAATGAATCAATGAGTTACATGATGCCAAACAATTAAAAACCTTTCTTTTTGAAATTGGTGGCTGATTGGACCAGCACTTACAACAGTAACATTCTATTATAAATTATTTCATATCTGGTCAAAAATCCACATACTTCCACATGGACTGAAAATTTAGCAATAAATAACATCAATGAATCGATTCCGCAATCATGTTAATGTGCTTCCTTATTTGTCCATATCTAAAACAATCCAAATAAAAGAGTTGTCACTCAAATTAAAACTTGATAAACTATTACTATTTTATTGTCTTCCTCTTTCTAACTACTTATATCATCACTGACAAACAATAAATTACAATCAGAAGTAACTTCAAATTTAACTTTGTACAGTTAGGTTGGATAAAAATATAAGAAAAAGATATGATCATATAATTATCAAAGTTGAGCCTCTACTATCAACAGTAGGATTTCATTTAGAAATTTGAGGGTTTAACTAAAGATAAAAATTTTAAACATAATTTGAGCTAGTAACGTAGATTAAAATAGGGAAATGATTGGAAGGAGCTAATAACCTATTGCACAAGTGCATGGTATTAATGTGTTCCCATAATGCAACAGAAATATACCAAAATTTCAGACTGAAGGCAATGGGAAACTTGCATCATTACAGCACTTAACATTATTCCCATTTAATACTAGTAACATAAAAGTCTCCCTCACCAACCCCTACATATTTTACATTCTTTCTATGTACAATGAGTGACAGGGATGTTTTATAAAAAAATAAAGAGGGACATGAGAAAAAGGCATGGAAATGAGAGAACCACTTTAAACAGGAAAATAGATAATTTAGGGGCAACAATGCGATGGATAATGCCCCAAATATGTTGTACCTTCACAACAATTGGTTTATTTGAAAAAACATTTTAATTACAAGTGGAATTCCCATCACACCAAAAGCCTCCTCCACCTCTTCCAACCTCCAGCACCACAGAGGAGGCAATAAAGGCAAACTTCACGTTGACTTTACTGCTTTATGGACCTTTAACAGCCCACCAATATATTTAAAAGAACCTAATTCACAACTACATCCTCCTCCTCCACTTTTACTCAACATACTACCAACTCTTTGACAATAACTTCAGTCCTTTATAACCCCTCCTCTACCACCATAGCCTGCTTCTTTATTGGATCCAACCACAAAACCTTTTTCGTAATACATTTTCCTCTTGACTGTCACTTAAACTCCCCAAAACGGTCTTTTTCCCATCTCAAATGCCATCAACTTGTGATTTTTTACAACATTACATTAAGGTAAAACAAAAAATTCGGCTAAACTGCAAAACATGCTGTCATTAAAAAGGGATACATCCTAGGTACTACACGCTTAATGACATTGATGTACCTATTTGCAAGGGCCATTGAAATACATCATAATATCCTTAAAGAACTTTTCAAATGTAGTTAAAAATCAACTACAATATAAAATTCCAGATTTATTCACTGTTAATATATATATAACATAGCAAAAGATTGTGAATGTATTTTCAATGGCTAAGCCAAACGCTAATACAAAAGATTATGAAAGAGCAAGACCAAGTACTCAAAACATAATATTTATCATTCAGATGTAAATCAAATGCAAGTAAAAAATTATAAAGATGAAAAAATTTAAAAATTTCTTAAAAATGTTAAATGTTCATGGTTAATTCTTCCTTTAACAAAATCAAAATGCCTTCTCAAAATCAATTTCCTTAAAAATAACCTGACACAAAAATGCTTGCAAAAGCCTCCCTTTCCAAGGTGGCCATCATAAGTTACTTCTCTTGTTGTTCAAGGAATCTAATGCAGCATTATTTCCTCATTGACCACCTACAATTGAATTGCAGTAAAGTTACCCCAATTTCTATCCAAATGAGGAATAATAGAATGTCCTCAAAAATTAAAAATGAACAACCTTATTTTCTAATCAAAAAACGATTATTGACAAACAGGATGGAATCAGAGATCTTGGGTAAGATTTTCTTTATAGGCAAACACTTTTTACTTAGAAGCTCTCCAGGCTCCCTGCACCGCAAAGAGTGGCATATGTCTCCTGGGACAGGGACAGCGCATAAGGGTTGCAGACCGAGGTCTCTGTAGAGGAACCTGAGTCATTCCCACACACCCTCGAGCAAGAGATGCTGTGCGCCTATTATAAGATCCAGATGAGGAACCAGCTTGATGTTCCATGGAGAATGGCAATGATGCATTCTGCTGATGGTTGTTCCCGGACCGCCTTGGGTAGAGAGATGAGGTTGAATAGTTGGAGGAATATGTAGCAGAGTGGTGATGATCATAGTGCTGGTGGTGGAGGAGGAGGGATGATCAGTATGCCGAAGCCTCTTTGTATTCAGATCCTTCCATGGTGAAAAAGTCTTCCAGTTTCCATTGAAGAGTTTCAAATGTTGGTCGTTTCATGGGATCCTTGTGCCAGCACTCTAACATGATGTCATACAGAGCTGCTGGACAGCCAGGAGGGCAAGGCATTCTATATCCATGCTCAACTTGGTGCAATACTTCAGCATTAGTCATTCCTATGGCAAACACCAAAAAACAGCTTGAGAAATAACAAAGATACAGAGAAATGCATCTGAATGATGAATGGTAAGGGCCCAATTTCCATGTGAGATACTTCGTCTGATAACAAGACTGTTTATTTAGAAAGTCTTTATTTGTAAGAATATTTATTCAGAAAAGAGAAAAAATATAGAAAATCATTCAGACAAAGAAAAGCATGCATTCTACCTTATTGAAATAGGTATATAATCTATTTATAGCTTAAATGATTATTTCATGACATAAATTGTTTTTATAGGAAATAATTTTACCTGGATAAGGAATTCTTCCATAGGTGACAAGTTCTGTCAACAAAATTCCAAACGACCATACATCTGATTTTATTGAAAACTTGCTATAGTTAGCAGCTTCTGGGGCTGTCCATTTTATAGGGAAGCGAGCACCTACTCTGGCTTCATACTCATCCTCCTAAAGGAAAATTAAAATTTTTGCTTCAAAATAATGTAAAATGTGAATAATCAAATTATCAAATCAAACAGAATTATGTATGAAAGCATATATGTATTTGGTTTTAGAGGGTGTTTCACCTTAATAAGTCGTGCCAATCCAAAGTCTGCTATTTTGACAACATTGCCATCTCCTACTAAAACATTTCTTGCAGCTAAGTCTCTATGGATATAATTCTGTGACTCTAGATAGGCCATTCCAGCTGCAATCTGGGCAGCCATGTCAATGAGCTGAGGTAATTTTAATGTTCTACCTTTTCCTGAAATAAAAAACACAAGGATCAGAGGACCATTCCAAGCAAAATTAGAAGTATGTTAAATAAAAATCAGCAAAATCTGTCAGTGAAGAGTACAATTGAGAACAACAAAATCAGAGAAGGTAATATTAGTTGAATTTGAATTTTTACTTTTTAAGCTAACCACATTAGGCTACACCTAATTCTAGATATTGAGAACCATTAAGAGATCAATCCCTTTAGCTATTTCTTAATAGGTTCTGGGAGAAGAAAGTTATTAAAGGATGAAGTTTGGAAGCAAAACTGTAAAAGTCTTACAGATTCATAAATGACAAAGCAATCATATGTATGATTCAAAGAAGTTGGTAATTAACAGCAACTGCCCACATATACTTATCACACATATTTAGAAATAATAGACCATTGGTGAATTATAATGAGTTAATAGGAGCTAATAATCTACCATTGATATAAATCATCTATGAAATGTGACCATCATTCCAGTTAAGAGAAAATCTGAATTTGTATGCAATTTTTTTTTGTAAATGGGGAACTTTTATATTCAATTCAAATAAACTACAGCCTTTATAACGGTAATTTGAAGCTGTACCTAATTAATAATTTTAAAGATATTTTCAGTATTAGCAAAGACAAAAATATTAACTCAGATGAACTATTAGGTACTTAATATTATTAAATTAAGTACCTTGTAATATAATCAAATACTACACAAAGGTTACCAAAATAAATACAAAATACAAATGATTATTTGTAAGAGACATCACTGAAAATTCATTATTTGAAAACTTACCTTGTAGGAATTCAAGGAGACTACCATTTTTCATAAGCTCAGTGATGATATATATAGGCTCTTCCATAGTACAGACCGCATATAGTTGAATAAGCTTTGTATGCCTTAATTTTTTCATTATTTGAGCCTCAGCCAAGAAGTCCTTGGGGTCCATGGTTCCTAAACACATAATTATAAGATTTAAAATGTTATTTTAACACATTTTCTAAGAATAACCCACAGACCAGGACTTATAAAACAATTTGACAAAGAAATTAAAATTACAATGACATTTTCCTATTTGCATTTAGAAATGAACAAATTTTACTCTGAGTTTTCCTCTATTTATTGATCAGTGATACCCCCCTTTAATAGATTTTTGAAGATTCAATTTTTATTAGACTATTCTAAACAATCCCATTCAATCCCACATGCTCAGGTTGGCACATGACATAAAGACACCAGATTTCCTTTTGAGCAGCCAGCATCATCTTCTATTGACTTGTGATGTGTTTACTTTATTTTGTTTTATGATAGTTAGTCACAGGTTTAACACAAGATAATCATAATATGGTGAGTTAAAGATAGTACAGCCTGTATAACATACTAATCCCTACTGCTTGAAGGGTTATCTCCCAAGGAATTAAGGTGTTTTCAGGATGTGATGATGATGATGACCAATAGAATGGGAGGAATTGTATTTTAAGGACAATCAAAGATGATATGGTTTCAAAAAAGGTTCAAAATTGTGCGTTATTGTTAAGTTCTAAGAGAGTAAAAAATAACTTTATGATTAATCAAAAACTTTTCAACAATTTTTGTGGGCTACTGAAAATCCACCATTTTTCACTTAATTTTCTTGATTAAACTGCAGCTATATTTGACATTTACCAGAAAGGTATGAGAGGGCAAACAGATATTAAAATTAATTATCAAAATTATAAGTACACAATCATTTAAGTACAAAGACAATTTATGAATATATTTAATAATTTGAAAAAAAATGGGATTCATTTGCTAGAGGAAATAATTTCATTCAACACAGTTCTTTTTTTAGCAACAACATATAAATTTTATACATTAAAACACATACATCACTCTGATAACTTAAGAATGCTCTGAAATAGCATCAGAAAAATGATTATAATAAGCAATTAGTAATAATAAAATACTTTATTTGGGACAAGACTGACACTAACTGTATCCTCTTCCATCTAACCCACACGATCAATTGAGGAAAATTAAGTGAAAAATCTATACCTGGCTTGAGGGTTTTAATTGCCACAGGAGTAGTGTTGTTCCAGAGGCCTTCCCACACTTCACCAAACTGTCCGTGGCCCAATTTGCGCACAAACTTCAGTGATGACCTGTCTATTTCCCACTGATCACGAGTGCTATGAGACAACCCACCTGTCACTGGCTTCTCAACCTAAAAGAAAAAACTTTCTATCAGTAAATATTCTAAAATATAAGTTTGGCAAATGGGATAAAATGAGCATAGTAGGCCTTCAATTAAAACTTTATCAAATTAAAATTCTTCAGCTTGTTAACACATAACACATTAAAGAGAATAATAACTATGAGGATTTCTATTGTTAAGAACTACAACTAAGTACATAGAACAGATGCATCTAATAACAATTTTGATACATGGCTGGGGGAAACAAAACGTAATCCAATCAACAACTAAATGTCAGCCCCTGTACTGTTAAAATTCCAGAAAGTTACTTTGTTAATTTAAAGAAAAGCAAATTTGGCTACATTGCATAAAATATTTCCAATCATTTTAGGTAAGAACACACTTATGAAAGAGCATCTCTGGAAAATCTGCTTCTAAGTTAAGGAAGTTTATATTCAGAAATTGGTACACTACATATTTGAATACATGTCTATATCTATGAACAACCTACAGGAGTAAGTGGAAAGAAAAATGAAAATTTCACAAATTTATAAATTAGAAATTCTATACAATAATATTTAAGTTGAAAAACAGAAACTAATTATTTATTTCCATGCAAAACAAAAACAGCACAATAAAGATAAGAAAGCTTTGGTTACTACTCTAGAACATAAGAACAAGTCACCAAGCATGTCTAGTATAAATTATAAAGCATTTTTGATAGCATTTGATTTAATTTACTACAGCTACATTACATATACATCCAAAAAAACTTCTGTGAACTGAAAAAATACAAATTGCTGGTGGTGTGAAAAAAGGTCTGTTCACACTAAAACCATATAAGAATTATCTTAATCATGTTGTTGATACAATTAGTGGTAATCAGCAAGTCAACAGCTTAAATATATTAGTCATAACAGCAAGGATTCATCAGGGACCTATTTCTTTCAAATGCTCTTTCAGCTATCCACAAAGTAAAAAATGACTTGATTAGAGATAACTTTTGCATTCTAAGGAAGGACACATAGAATGGATTACAAGACTCAATTAACAGGAAAGCACGCATAAGGAATGGATCATTTCAAAATTTTATGCAGGACGTAAAAAGCCAGGGAACAGAGAGCTCATGATGTGTGCAGATAAGGTCCATATCCATAATTTACCCAAGTAATCATCCAGAAGGGAAGCAATGGAAGGAAAAGAGATGGGGTTGAAAGGCAGCCTGATTATAATGATGAATCAGAGACACATTATGGAATTATCTCCAAAAGGAACATAACACTAAATATTGAAGGGTGGAGGTGGATATTGGATATTATTATTTGAATGAGGACTCATCATTTATTCAGTGAATGCAAAAGTGCCCCTCTGCTGACACAGAAATTCTCTGTTTGAAGGATACACTTCTTCAAAAATCATTTATCAAGATTTCTAATCTTTCACAAGTTAAAATATTGTTTTATTAATGATGAATCAATAACAGACCACAGCAAGGCATTTAAAAGGATACTACAGTAATGTGATTCATACTTAAACACACCAACAAGGTGGTCCACAAGAAAACAATGTATTGAAATTCCTACTACAGTGAATCAAATTGATAAGTCAGCAGTGCAAGTTAAGTAAACAATTAAGCAAATTTGTACACCTTAATAGATTATATAGACCTACAGAACAGTGTCAAGAAATGATAAATTTTACTTTCATAGAGATAATAAAATTTTATCACAAACAAACATCAAACTATTAACCTTTTTGACAATCTCATTATGGCTGCTTAAACAAGCAATAAAAATCAAACGAATTTTCATAAATAAATAATTAATTTCTCCCAAGCACCAAATAAGGCAACTCATACATTGCTCAAACAATGGATAAATTAACTAGAAAAATTTGTCAACAAGCAAATCTTGTAACACAGTAGTTGCAAGAGAAAACTTAAAACTAACTAGATTAGCCAATTACAAAGAAGTAACCGTATACATTGGAATTAACTTATTTTATTGAGTTATTTTTCTGTAAATTAATGAGTAAGAAGATAAGATAAAAGAAATGCTTGCCTGCACACAAGGCTTCCTCAGGTTGACACAAAGGCCATCTGCATCTTTACTGTAATGCTCAACCAACTCTTGAAGAGTTCGGAATGTGGTACGGCGTGCAATGAAGAATCCTCCTTCATCCAGTTGTCTGATGCGGTAGTGTTTCACAGTATCACCATCACGAACTACAATTAAAATATTAAAGATGATCCAATTGATATGTAAAATATAATATTAAATAAAGGATCTAAAGATGAAATAACCATGATAATTCAGCAATGTGCTCAAATAACTACAAACATTATGGCTGATTATAAAAATGAATTTTCTTTAGTGTCATCTGTAGCTGTATGAAAGCTTTCAAACATTATTCTGACCAAAACATCTTAATTATATAAGCATAACATGCTCCAACTATTAGTAGTATAGTATGCTACCTAAGAATGGTATTTCCCATTTCATAATTCACTTTCAATTATCATAGTTTATAATTACAATTATAAACCTAATGATAAAAATTGTGAATCCAAGGTGGCATACTAGTAGAATCTTAACATTCATAAAAGCTTTAAAATAAGGAATTTAATATACTAGGAAATTCACTAAAAAACAACATAATGGGGCACAGTTTCCATTGAGTCAATGAAATCATTTCAAATGATTAACAGAAATGTAAAATATAATCAATAGCCTTTTAATTCTTTTGCATAAGACAGAATAAACAAATATTTAGATTGACATATAGCCTCTTAAAGTTTTTATGATAGCAATTCAGCAAAGCATAAATAACTGTCTGCGTACTTGCATATGCTCATTTATCTCTGTGTAGATACATCTTATCATCAATAAATACTTCAATTAATTAGGAAAATTCGTACAGAGCCTCTACTGTGCAATGGCATGACTTATAAAGGATTTAAATTACTGTCATAGGATATGCTATTTGTTTGTCACTCTGACATTTGTAAATTGCTTTAGAGAGCAAGGGCATAGTTAAAAAGGTACATCAATACATTTTGAAGGGAAGGAGAAAGCAAGCTGCAAGGGTGACATCAGAGGATCAATTCTACAAAATAGGAAGTTAATGTGACATTTATCAATCAAGCAGCATTTCAAAAAGAAAACTAAAGTAAGACAATTGAGGCTTGAATATGAAAATAAAAGATAAATGGTACCTTCAAGTGAAGAAATGCTAAAAGATGATATATGATAGCTGTACATTAATAATTATGAAAAAAGGATATATTTCATGAGAAAACCAACTCCAATGCCATCAATATGCCTGAAGAAGAAACCAAAGAAGTTTCTTTCAGAATAAAAAGAGATTTTATGAAATTTTTGTCAAACACACAAGAAATTCTTAGACCTTCCTGAATTTACAACAAAATGAGGTACTAACAGAACTGCAGCAAAACTACTTACCAGATAAGGAGTAGTCATTCCGACGACTCTCAGAATCTCTGATGAGAAAGGCCCCATGATCATTTTCTGGTAAAAGTAATTTCTTCTCTGCTTCTATTCGCTTGATTTTACCAAAATACCACCTGTAAAAAATACAAAAACATTAAAAATAAATTATTACCATCAATGAAAAGAAAATTTGCTCTACCAAACACCTGATTCATCCTGGTGCTTACATAAGATTTAAGCTAGACTTGATTGCATGTATAATTTATTTTACTTTTATTATAAAAACTGAAAAAGTAAATTTCACTGCCAAAGCTACTAAGCAAACACCATTATCATTTCCAGTTTCTACACAGCTCTAGTGAAATATTGAAAATACAAATATTTATTATTAAATCTAATGTGATCAAGCTCAGCTTTGTGGAAGGGAGCCATACTTGATAAAACTAAGCATTTTTGTTGTATTTTGTAACATTTATTATCATCATTTATCACCAATATCAAATTTTAAGAGAAAAATTAAAATATTTTACCAGAATATAATTAAATACCGAGTCAGTAAAAACGCGTATAGACATTTTGGGAAAAGAAAAACTTGTAAAAATATTATGATACTGAATTTATTGAGACATTAAGAAGTTTACGCAAGTTATCATTACCATCTATAATTACAAAAGGCAATGAAAATGGAGGGTCAATATCTACAAGAAAGCTATCAGTATAACAAACTGCTAGTTCTGTTACCAAGGTAAATTGTCCTTTTAAATAGTTTGAGTTCAGAATACAGATGTCTTGAAGCTAACCGATCTAGTGTTATTGACATCTTGCATCTGTAGATTTTCTTTTCCTGTATCCAGTATGCAATTTTTTGGCAGACTCTGTATAGTTAACAATCAGTGGAGCTTGTTTAGGAGAAACAAGTTACAGTCCAAAGACAGAAGGAATCTTTCAAGAATACTTTACTCAATGACTAAATCGGCCACTTCAACCTACCGCGGTGAGGGAAATTTAATCTTAAATCCTGCCATGAAATACATTTGTTGGGACACTACATGGAAAGTCTATCAGCAAAAAAAATTAAATTGCAAAATCTTTATTATCACAGCTTAGAGATAACTTGAGTTTAATCAAAAATACTAAGGAATGTCGGTAAGCCAATTTTTTTCTACAGGCTTCCATTAAAATTACAATGAAACTCGTTCGCGAAGCAAATTCCCACGGTGCATAAGAAATGGGACCATTCTAAAAAATTTCTACTCAAAATTCATCTTGGGTGTAAAATTATACTTGTCTTGCGTTATAGTCTCTCAACATCTCCCTAACTTGCATTCGAAAAAAGATATAATAAGATGTAGATACGGGCATCATAAAGATAGGGCGGAATCTGCATAAGACATTAAACTACATTCCCGCGCTACGCGAATAGCGGGGGCGATCGAGGGGTGGAGACTCTTGTCTCCAAAGCATTTTACGCTGAGCGAGGGCGCCTTTCCCGCGATTCTATTTTTATCCAGCGCCATCCCGCGACTTCCCCACCTTCACCGCCCTCCCTCGGGCGCTGGGTCAACCGTGCGCGCGAAAGAAAGAAGTCGGCTACGGACCGGCTTGCGAGCTGGAGTCGTCGTTGACCAGCAACCGGATCATCAATGTGGGACGATAAGTCGACTCCCAAAATTGGAATCTTGCACGTTCTATTCCCCTCCCGCAGGAGAGACGGACGCGCCGACAGGCACGGAACCTCCTCATAATCTCGAGGTTTCCGATATTGAAGATGGGGCGGAGGCCGTTAAGAGAGGGGCAGTCGAGAGAGCCCTCGATGAAATTATTGCTGGGGAAAGTTCTTCGCGAGAAGTCGCGCTCTCAAGGAGAATCGATCCCACCCTCACTGCTTTTCTTTCTCTGCGGTCTTTTCTTTTACTTGCCCCGGAGGAACGGCTGGAGGGTCCACTTGGCAACGCTGGTAAGAGACCCGCAGGACCAGTTTACCTTGACTATTACACCTCAGTGAGAGGAAAGAAGGGATTGGAGGAAAAGAGGAGGCTGATAGAATTCTCGGTCAGACGTCGTCCCGAATCCGAGAGACGAGTGGGAGACGGTTAGGATGACGGTCCATGGCCAGCGCCGCCCAACATCGGAATGTCGAAAGACGCGTCTTCGCAGCTACGCGAAGACGCGAAATTAATAGGGCGGAGGAGTGCAACAAATGTTGCTATGAAGTAAACGATGCTCGACGGACAGATGCAAGAGTGATTTCGGGATGTTCTAGGCGGGTTGAGCGCTGAAAGATCGTCAAAGGTGAATCATGATAATACCTATAGATTCTGGTGGACGAGACACCCGAGATCTAGGATAGAATTGAGGAATTTTGTTTTGAAAAAGATTCTCTCGGTGTCCGACGCTCATAAATTACTAATATAAATTATAAAAATTAAATTTAAATAATATATAATTGATAAGATAAAATTGGTTAAAAGAAAGGATGGAAAGTAACACTTGCTTTGTAAGAAAAAGAAGGTTGAAACACGGCTGTTAATGAATTAGAGGTTTAAAAACACTTAAGCCATATTTCGGGAAGCGGAACTCGCGCTATGAGACAAACGGGAAGCTCCAGATTACAGATTTCTGGGAAGTCCCAATGATCATTTCAGAGACAAAGCCTCCATCTTCAGGGGGTCTCCACAAAGGAAGTGGGACGGAGCTTCCCGTTTGTCTCTTAGCGGGAGTTCCGCTTGCTGAAATACGGCTTACGGAGTGTTTTTAAGCCTCTAACACTTGCTTTCTTCGAAATCACAGATCAAATCAAAACAGTTTAAAGTCATCCTTTTAAGTATGAAAGTAAGTTTTCGTGGAAAATCTTGACAAGCAAAAGCTGAAAATAAAAGATTCTGCATCATGCTTACGTACTCATACTTGAAAAACAAAAAGCATTCTTCAGGGAGGACACTTGCGTCTAAATCGCTCAAAGAAAAGTGATACGATTTACGTAATTTATAGTTACGATACCATAACTTAGGGTCGCTATTAGAATATTTAAGGTCAAAAAATGAAGATGAAGCTTTCGAGAGACGAGTAAATTGCTTAATATCCGGTAAAAATTTTCCATCGCAGCAACTTAAAAGTGATAACCAAATTATACCATGTTAGAGCCTTCAAGCTCGAAAATTAAGCTAGTTGTGTTATGTACCGACCACTAATATTTATGAGCTAACTTACCGTGATGAAAATTACATAAGAAACCGAGGAAGTAGTGAACACAGATAACTGTTTTGAAGGCTTCATTTAATCGGGGAATATTGCGGTAGCTTCGTTTGTTTGAAAAGAAAATGATTTCTTAAATAAAAAGTTTAGCTACGTTTATCAACACCGACGGACATTATAATTCCCTTTCGTAAGAGATGAGATTAGATTTTTAATTAGCAAAACAAAGGATGTTCACTTGGAATTATTTCGACGCTCTTCAATCCAGTTCACTTTGTGACCGATGTCTTTCCTAAGGGAATCGCTCGCAACAATCAAAATCAGTGTATTTTTTAAGATTCTTTTTTTTTTAAGATAATTGCTTCCGCTAATCTGTTTAAATGAAATAAACATTTCCTTGCAAAGCTGTTTTGCCGGTCATCGTTGCAATGTTACGGTAAATATCGAGCTGTAAATAAGTAGAATCTCTTGGCGGAGTTACTCTCATATGAGGAAGTTCCATTCATGATGAGCTAGTCGTTATCTTATCAGATACTACAATAGGGAGATAATCATCATGCTGCAACAGCGTAACTAAATAGACACTAGTAAAAGTAACAAAAAAAACATATCGGCCACGTTAAAGATGAAGCTATTTATGAAACGTTCATAGGGACAGGGGAACAATCGAATGAATATCCAGAATGATTTTTACCTCAGAATTACGGCAAAATTTTCCATCGAACTCCGAATGGTAAAAAGTAGGTTCTTTTGACTTAATTTTTAAGCGACGAAACACAGTAAAGTATTATTAACACTAATATTGAATATAAACTACAATCACTACAGTGATTCGGGAAGATGTTTTATTCGGAAAATTCTTTTACATAAACATTAAAGCGAGATGTTAATAAGCAGTCCAAAAAGAAAGATGTCCATTTAATACATAGCGTGGAAGAAAAACTTTCTCTAAACGGGATAGGACTGATAGAGATCCCTCTGTATCAACGCAAGGTACCGACTAAGTATTCCGCATTCTTCATTAACACTAGTTATAGCAAAAGCGGAAGGATCACAAGGGAGATTGCTGAGAAGCATACACAATAAATATACAATGGAGGGAAATTTTGGTATAACTAAAAGAATCACAGAATAAATAGTTTACACCTACGATAAACCGTTATCAGAAAATGCTAACTTTTCCAATCGGAATGCTTCATTTACAACCAAGAAGGTGGATGTGGTAGAAAAAGAACTGTAATTATGAACAAAAACAGAAGATTTACAACCAAGAAGATGTAGTAGAACAAGAACTGTAATTCTGAAAAAGAACAGAAGATTAAATTTGTCAACGACAGCATAACGATTGAAATCTATGAAAAACAACGCTGGCAAGCAGGCGAGCAAGTCCACATCGCTCTTATTAAGGCGGCTCTTTTGGAATATATATATATTATCCTAAGCGGTAGAAACATGAAATTAGAACTTCAGAACTAATATACAAAGGAAAACCGTTTGATGCAACAAATGAAACGACGGAAATAAAAATAAATAAGAAACAAAATTAACGAGCAATGTAGGTCAAAAGCCGGAGAAAACCATGAAATCTCCCAAGGCTTAGTGAGATATAATATATCCTCGCAACTGGAACGCAGAAACGACTATCTTGCGAACCCTTGCGAATCTACATCCGAATCAAAAGCTCAACTCTCCGAGAAATGTCACAAAAGAGGTGCAGCGAGACTTCTGGATCCGAGACAAGATGCCAACGAGAGGAGGTGCTCCAGGTAACCTCCAAAAGGGGGCGTGGGAAGAATTTACGGCTTAGCTGGAAAACGGATATCTGAAGGTTCGCTAAACAAGATCTGGGTAATAGATGGCGAACGATATTGCAAATCGTTTAGAGTTCTGATAAATGAAAATAGGCGTAGAATTAAATGAGACAAGGTCTTGACTGCATAATAGGTAAATTCAGGGTAAAAGAGCCTCGTTTACCTCAGCCCCTAGAGATATACTTCAACGTGCTTTAAACATATGTCCTCCATCGAAATTAGCGCGCGAAGAGGTGAAGATAAAAATACTCGACTTAAGATTTCATAGCAGGTAATAATAAATGTCGCAATTTTCTCGAGCTTGCATTCCCCTTTGGTATCAGACGTACGCTTCCAGCATAATGCAAGTTTCTTTTCCATAGAGTAGTCCATCAAGTTTCCATTTCCCTCCGCGGTACCGCCACGGGTATTTTTAGATGGAAAATTTAAAGATCGTCGGGAATACCGACGTGTAATGTAATGGTCTATTCCGACAACTTTCACGACGACATTCCTCCAGCATTTCTTTGTTGCTCGAATTGGAGATATTTAAAGAATTGGTGCAAGAAGTCCCAATTGGCCGTCCCCTAGGCACGCCCAAGAATCTAGCGATTATTTTCGGTGTATCACATTCTTCACAGAACATCTTTTCAGGGAAATAAAAATAGAATCAAAGTTGGTACCTTTGGAAAATAATAACAGATTTTCGATTGATATGACGATCACATTAACCTCTCAGGATAGTTTCCGCAGCTGTACAAAGGCAAAGCAAACAGATTAATTTTCCTGAAGTGATGGTAGCAAAAACTAGTGTTGGCTCGTCAAGAGAGAGAGAGTTCACCCAGAGAAGGCGGAAGTACGAAGCCGTCATTCCGTCGACAAAGATGGAGGAAATTACGCTTTTAAGAACTGGGTGTTTTCTCTTGCGCCTCCCTCAAGAATCCCATTTACGAGGAAAATTACATATCGACTCGCTGAAGGGAAGCCAGACGCAAAATATGTCTCGCCACTTCATAACAGCTACAATAATGTCAACCGAGTAAATCATTCGCGACGAATATTTAACTGCTGACTCATGACATCGACTTTCGTTCACTCCGTGAACGATTTCAGGAATTTTGCGCAGGTACACAGAAATAATTCTGGAGTAAGTGAAATTTATTTTTAGATTTGCAAGCCATTTGGGTCAACTCTCAATTTGCTATCTTCTTAATGATCACCTCTGGAGATATGCGTAAACAAATACAGCGTCACGACTCCTAGACATGCAATTTCCTTCCCCGCTAGGTAAGTAATAAACCTAGGCCAGGTGGTATAGGAGTCTGCGACCCAAAGAGTATAAAAAGAAAAAGTGGGCTCAATGCCACCTTTTACGGCGTTTGCATTCCGAAGCATACATCGGAATATTTGAGTGAAAAATACAGAATCTGAACACTATGCACATGCAACCATTTCTCTTGATATGCTAAAGTTTCGGATGACAATTATAAGGTATTTCGAGTCAGACTGCCGTTGACAGTTCATTCAATTGGCCAATAAATATTAGAAATTAGGTCATAAAACGTACATTTATTACACAAAACAGAGGAAAAATAAGTTTACTAACGCATGACGAAATTTACAGACCATTCTCCAACAACTTGAAACATTTGCATCGAGGACAATTTTATGATTTCAAAAATTTTATTTTTAATTATTAGCGAGCAAAATGCACAAAAAACGACGAAAAGGGTTGTGTGCTCAATTTACACCATCACAGTACATCACGGATTCGACGAAACTAGGTAATTTCCTGAAGATCTAATAGTTACATGAAAATTCCAAGCTCGGTAATTTCAACTTTAACCCGTACGCGATGTTATGAATGGTTTGCAAAGCAGCAATAATTGCTATTAGACCATTTGATGCAAATAAAAGAAACTGCTGGATTCAGTTAACGACGCCGTATTAATTCCCGCGAGCATGTCCGCTTCCTTCCCGGAAGACGAGGAAGGCCTTCCGATGAGGCCTTTTCATGGCACATTCCGTCTGAAAAGGGTCCCCACCTCGTCAGAGTTTCCTGGCAAAGGATAAAATTACGAAAAACGATTCTCATAAATTCAAGGAGAGATCAAGCATAAGATCAGATAACTTGACCCAAAGCGTGAGGCCAACACACCGAAGAAAATATGCAGAAAAATCAGCCTTTATTAACAATTCTAGAGGTTTCCGATTCAACTGCGCTTCTTTCACTGCATCAATGTCACCAAGTAACAACTCCTATTTTCACCAATAATCTTAGAGAAAACTTATGGAGAGACGGCTCGAAGAGGCCCTTTAACTCGCCGTGGAAGAAAGGAACACTTATAGAAGAAAGGAAGATTCGCAGGTTCATTTTTCACTCTTACTGCAAGCATGACAGAGAACTTACTTCGGAAAACGTCAAAGGAGAGCAAATAACACCAGAAATGAGATAGTTTGCATATGCTTATACCACGATTATCGACGATTCGAATGATTTTGTAGAACAACGAGGTTTTTTTTAGAGATATACTCGTGTAGATGATTTCTACTCAGGATCCAATGAAACACCCGATGAATTCTGCCAATTTTTCACTTTAGTGCACCGTAGAATGTTGAACTCATTCCATCTTGTTAGTCATAATATTTCATTTCCGTATTAAGAGGGTTTTCCTATTGATTACTTCCAATTAATACAGGAAAAAAGTTATTTTCTCAAGATATTCCACAACAATATGAACCGAAGAAGTCATATGCTTAGAATTTCCATAAAATTTGAGTGGAAAACAATTGTCATAAACAAATATAATTTTAAAAAAGGATCATCTTTATTTAAATTATATATACTTCCAATTTTTCTCAATATTCCCCAAATATATTGAGAACAAAGTATAAAAAATATGAGTTCTGAACAGTCATTCATTATAAATCGAATTTCCATTATCCTAAAGGGGTTGGAACTAAATTACCCTAATTTTACACACAAAACCAGACCGGCAGGGTACTTCATAACGAAATAAAATCTCTTCAAATAGCTATCAAAACAAGACGAAAATATTTATAAAAATAAATCCTGGTTAGCAACCAATTAAATAAAAAAAATCAGAGAGGGGAATAATTACTATAACAACCACAGACGTTACATGTAGATTCTAACAAGTCAACAAGCTACACCTATTCTGCACAACTATTCATGTAAAGGTATTGACCCTCAGTCGATTCCTGAGCCCCATCCCTTTCCTGCCCTACCACGGGGCCATTTCCTTCGCCTCTATTTACTCTCATAAGAAATCCAGGTTAGTCAGAACCGTTAGTCGTGTTCTCTTGCAGTTATTTTCTTCTGCATCTTCACCCTCCGTTCCTTGCTTCGAGACTCTTCTCTGTCCCGTTCGCTCCCCTAGTGCCGCCAGTCTGTGTGAGAAATTCCATCAGGTTGGACAGAAGCCTGTGTCAAAACACTGTTAGGTCAACGAATCCAAAGTGAAGGACTGCCGAAAAAAGCAGACGGGTCTGCCAAAAATCTACTGCGTCAATTACGCATTTCGGACAACCCATATTGCTTGCCAAAACAACTTTTCCAGAAAACGTCTTCGGTTCAGCAGAAACCGAGACCGTTTCAAGCCGGCCTCTTAGGTAACACACAGAAAGACGAAACGGGTTTGGTTCGATAGAGAAATGCCGACGAGACTAAAATTCAAACAAAACAAATTGAAAAGACGAATTCCGAAAAACCGCTCGCTTTATGGCCAACTGGGTAGTCAACATCGTATATGGAAACCAAACGACCTTACCGTTACGGGACTGGATTCGAGAAAATACAATTTACAAATATTGTTTTAACAGTAAACCATTTTGACATAGTTCTATCCAACTGCATTTACCATAGAAACTTCTAGCTCCAAGAAAGAAATATGTCATTATTTCGAGTAAACCAAAATAAAAATCAACACTGTAAAATTTCACTATTTACTAGCTTTATAAGAAATATCCTATAACGACTAGTTTTTCATACGAAGTGAGAGAAGGGAAACTCATGGAGTGTGTCTGTTTCCATTGAATCACGAAACAAAATATTTCTTGAATGGACGTCAATCCAATGGTAATGCTTACAGAAGTCATATCCTCGTGAAAGCTGAGGAAGATAAGTCCTTTCACTGACGTAATATGATTTGCCATACTTCCTCAAAATATGATATGAAAGACAGAAAACTCCCGTTCTTTGTACCTCATGATCACCCTTTAGAGTCAAAACCAGTCAACATTTTAAATTAGTAGAGGACACTATTTACCTTCCTTTGTTCGAAAAATAAAGAGTTTTTATCGAATATCGTCGATTTTACCGTTCAAACATTTCTTCCGCAACTGGATTGACACACAAAGAATTCTCAGAGTTATGGTTAATTTCATCGAACTAGCCAATCGAAAAGCAGACTTCTGCTGAAAACTCCATATGTTATTTCTGGAATTATACTTCGAATACAAGACAACGCAATACGGCTAAAAAAAAACGAGTAATCTCCGCTTTTGTTCGGTTAGGCACCAAAATAAGGACATAAAATCACGCAATCAATCTTCACCATTTTGAAACAAAGTCATTTCGATCCGTATCCGAAAAAGGTTCAATTTCGACCAAGGCTTCTATTATTACAAGCTGTCAGCGACAATAATCCTGGAGTCTTAGAGAGTAAACAACTTCCAGCAAGGGCTTTCATTAAGGGTTAAACAACGTTTTACCAAATAACATATACAATTTACCTAGATAGGCCAATCTAAGGAAGAAAGGGCAGCCGAATTAAAACTTCAAACTACATAAAAATAAGTTTCTTAGGACTTATATGACTATCAACCTGTGCAGAGACCTTGGAATAAGTATTTCTAAATGAATACTGGTTGCACCATTTGTTGCAACAGATCCGCTAAGTGCTAAAGGTTACTGAATACATTCAATATGGAAAGACATGCATAATTTGCAGCTAAAACAAGCGTACGTATGAGAATAAGATATTCCACAGCGGAAGGAAAAAGGTAATTTCCGCCAAGCAATACTTTGCTAACACTTAGAACCGCACTAATGAAGAGAACATTTTCTTAAACAGAACCGCTTAAAACGTCTTAATCGTTTGTTAGAATGAAATATAAGTTAACTGAAGCTTAATAAGCATAAAACCTATGGTAGCATAACAGACAGAACTTCGTAGTTGGCAAGTTATTCGAAAAATCTCTTCCGGCAGTATAATATGCAGCTAATCTGATTTGCAGGAGTTAAAATTCAAATGAGACTCCAATTGCCAAGTTATAAACACTTAATGATTCGATGACCGAGATTAACGACTCAATGTCAAACGCGATTTCCCAGGAAAATCACAACTATATTTCGCAACGATAACAAATTTAAAACACCCCGACCTCGGCCTCTATCTCACTAACGACCTAATTTTATTAATTTCTCAACGACAATTTACTTGACCGAAGAAGAATTCAGCGCCCTTCTCTCGCGAAAATAATCGATTCTGTTCGTGGGACCGGATTTTTTCCAACCTGTCGATGCGATAAACATTGAAATTTCCGTCGCCTCTGGCTACTTATGGAAGAACGACGGAAATGGAGCGACATTCTCCTTTTCCGCGTTGCGAAAAAATATCGTCAACCTTCTCGAAGATAATTTTAATGTATTTATACGCCCCTTTCTTCCTATCCCGGACCAAATGCCAGACACGGAAACGCCTACCTTCCGCGGATACGACCTTGGCGAAACGGAAAAATAAGCGACGACGAGGGCGAGAGGAAATGCTGAAAACCGCCCCTTGCATTCAAATTCATCGTCCGCGACAGATCGCCTCCCCTCCTCTCTTGAGTCCCTTTGCATAAGATCCGCGCTAGCAGATGGGGAATCGAGAAGAGCGAGCCAAAATTGGAGGATAAAATAATGGAGAAGCGAACCTTCCGGATGTCGAAACCTTAAGAGGCGGTGTCTGCGATTGAACGAGTGTGAAATGAAAAGAGCCAATCCCTTCGGTGGTAATTCATTAACGGTTACGTTCGGAGTTTTCATTTACGCCAAGATACGTTCCTAGGACGATCATTTTTTTATGCTTCTCTCTAGAATAACTAGCGGTGGTCGAAGAATCTGCAAAACGAGCACGCGGAAGAGCGCCCAGATTCGTGAATTCGAAGTGAGAAATGGTTAAGATTCCGAAGGCAGAAGTGGGACTTAAGCTGGTGCTAAACGTCGCGTGTGACGGGGCTATTTTCCTTTTATCAGCCACTCTCGCGATATCACTACTTTCTCGCGGCTTTCGACATTCTTTAAGACTCCTGCCTGACTTGGCGTGCAAACAGTTTCCATTCGCGAAATTGTGAAGAGAAAGAAACCGCCTAATTCCTACGGACCGAAAGAGGTAACCGTTTCCAGGCTTGTTTTTCGCCTTAAAGATCTTCCTCCGTTTATTTTTTTCGAGGACACCTAAAAATTCGCAAGAGTTGAAAGAAAAGCCGTATTTTAGACACCGAGAAAAAATATCCGAAAAATGAGACCGAGTCGCTGAATGGCAAAAAAAATTAGGTTAAGACAACGCACCAGAATAGTGACATAAGATGGCGCTTTCGATCACTTGTTCGAATGATGAAACCACCGCACGAGAAACCGGCACCCTACCATGTTTATGGAACCGGTTCGATTTGGTGCGCACCATATTAAAAAAAAACAGCTGGTGCGAGGTTTCTTGGCGCCTCACGCGAAAGATTATCCCGAAGCTTCTGTCTAACATGTACCGCTCCTTCAGTAGTTCCAAATTACAGAGGCTACTCTCGGCGTCCCAGTAATTTTAAAGTAATTTAAGACTCAAATTCTACTACATTTGTAGCCTTTAATTCCCTTCCATTCAGAATAATACTTACTTATATAAAATTCCGGCGGTGCATCATAAGATATTTATTATATCCAATAATTGGATATTTCTGGCATTCCGTCGTCCCTAAACGATTTATATTTTTAAAGGCCAATCTACTTTTGAGCAACTCTTCTGTCTTTTCGGATCTACCAGAATTAATGCTTACAGTTTTCTAACAATGCCTAAAATTCAAAGTCGGCTGGCTCTTTCGATCTGATCACAGAAGTGCTGAATCTTATCGAGCCAACCTAAGGATTCGCTCGAATTCCTCCCCTATAAAAAATGAAAAATTTTCGAAAGTGTTAGAGAACTCACTCTAAAGAGGATAGCAAGCAGTAAGGATTGGATGATGTCGAGCCGGTGCTCAACTTCCTGGCACCCCCGTTGCCATTCCCACATTCACCCTTTGCTCCCTCAACTTCCGGACGGTGCCGTAGTACATCTTCCAGCCTCTCCCACCTCTCCTCCCGACTGCTCCTTCTAGACGATCCGGACTCGGATGAAGGGGACGGGGACGCAGGTGGGGTTGCGGGTGGAGAGGGACCGTAGGGTCCGCAAGTCGTCGTCGGTGACAATGGAGAAAGGCTCGGTACCCTTTGCCACAGACCCTCCTCCAAACGCTTTTCCCACTCGTCGCATTCGGCACCGGTAAACTTCACCGGCGAGCTCTTGCGCAAACCACAACCGCATCCTTCTATCGAACAGGTGGCCGAGGCGCAGAGCTGAGGAACCAACGCTTGGCTTCCCGATGCCAAATGCCTTTCCCCTACCTCTTCGCCCTTCTTCTCTTCGGCACCGCCGCCGGCGCCGCATTCCACCCGCGGGACGCCTCTCCTTCCCGTTCTCGGTGCGGACTTCCTCCCCCTCACTGGCTTCCGCCAGCCGCCGAAGATGCCAACGCCCCCGAACGGATCCCTTCTGGAGGAGGACGAAGCGCCCGGGGCGGCAGATCTCGGCCACCATCCTCCCGACACATTTTTTACCGCCGCGGCCGCCGAAGATATAATGTCCCTTTCTAACCCCTCAGCTGGGGAACATCCTGTTCTAGCTTCCAGAGCGGCGCCGCCGATGGAATGGCGCCTCACCCCCTCACCCTTCCTTCTGCCCTCCGGCAGGACGATCCCGCTCAGAGATGGGGCCCTCGCTCTCGGTGCCGGCAAGAGTTCACTGTCATCCTCCAACTCTTCAGTAATCTTTGATACGGGAGAACATTCTAAGGAGTCAGAGGGCTTAAAAGTTTTGTCTGAGAAACCTTCCTCCGGTCTCATTAGAGTTCCATCTCCCTCTTTACACACACTATCTATAAGGCACTGCTTTCCTTCGGCAAACGACAATGCCGGAAGGTTCACATCTTCGGACATACATCGGATGCCGCCCTCCGCGCTCGGAAGCAGCATAAGACGATGGGCAGCGGCAAGACGAACAAACTTCACTACCGAGTCCAAATGTTCTTTTGTTGGAGTGCAGCCCTCTGGACTGAGGAGCCGCACTGCCGAGAGGCGTAATGGCACCCAACTTCCGCCATCTCCTACACTTGCACCTTCACATACGTCCGCTGCGGTACCAGCAGCCTGATTACCTTGCCACACCCATACCACCGCACAATCTCCCAAGCCCATAGCCACCATTACCGTAGGTCTCTTAGGGGCGATGCAGACTAAACATACACAATTATTATATCTGTCCTTGTGCTGGACGCGCCTGTGGCGGGGAAATGTCTGTCTGGAGAATATAAAACAGTTTCTTCACGGTGGTAGTTAAAGGTCCATCAAGTAGGAAACAGACATCGAGTAGACGACTATCATTACCAAGTCCAAGAGTCAACAACCTTAGATAAATTTCTTTTCCGTTCGGTGCGAGAGTTCAAAATTTCTCCCGGCTCAGAGCATTTTTTAGATTCATCCAAGGTACCGTTAAGTTCATCGTAAGGAATAAGAAAAAGTTCCTCAACTTCGCCTATCGCACATTAAGACGCACAATATACTGACCCTCTGCTTTCATTTCACATCACAGACAAATGACTAGATTACTTCTGTGGACGTCAAACTCGAAGCCGAAGATTGGACGCCTCGCACTGATATCGATTTGGAACTAAGCTATTAACCATATGATCAACCCCAGCCGGCAATGTCCTGGAAGAACGAATCAGTCATAACGTTTACTCTTCGGAGCACAGGAGACGATTAGGAACTGTCTTCGGGTAGCTCACCCTAATCACCACTTGCACTTAAGAGATTCGATCGACACCATTATTAAGTACACAGTCGAATGTAACGAAGATGGAACGGAAACCCGAATAAAAAACAAAAAAATTGGATGCGCTCGAGGAAAGACAAGAGAAGAGTCACCAGCCGGAAGACCGCGCGTTAGGAGCACATCACTTGTTACGCACAGCGTGTACTCTGGAGAATCCCGCTGGATCGTAGAGGCAAGTCATTCGATGAGAGTGTGGAGGGGAGTAGAGAGAGAGAGAGAGAGAGAGAGAGCGAGAGAGGGGAATAAGAAAATGGAGGGGAAAGCAACGGATCAGGAGAGGTAAATTCTTTGCCCGACGACAAAACTGCCAGTACTGAGTCACTATCAGAAAAAGAGGCTTATACCTCCTGGGTTGCCGCAACCCTCTTCATCCCCTCTTACACCTTCCCGACTCCGAGGCTACCATCCCTCTCATTCTCCTCCCTCTTTCTTACACACTCCTATCCAACGTCCTCAAAAATTCTTCACCATACCTCTCTTCCCTTTCCCACTGCCCTTGCCCCCCAACCGCCCCACCCCCGTCCACGCATTCTCCTACCCACACTCATCCCAATCCACCTAACCTCACAGTCGCCTTCTTCTACTAGTTAACAAATTCGATTTCCTGCTCGCCTTTAACGGGCGTTAAATGTTCCCGGTGAAATGAGTTCTGGGACTCAGTTGAGGGGAGGGTAAGACCAAAGATTCATCTTGAGGTAACAATAGGTCGGATTCGTGGAGATGACTACCGAAATTTCGGGCTCAGTCCCGAGAAGACGAAAATTTAATCAAGAGATAATTGATCGTGAAGAGATGGGAGGAAAAAAGGCGTAATATCCGCTTCGAAAACCGATTGACCGTAAAACACTTTCAGATGATTTAAGAGTCTCGGGAATAAATTAACACCCGTGGCGGAACCAGAAGAAAATTCATCTCAGACGTTTTTCATCTATCCTCGTATATTTTAGTTTGCTTTAGATGCCTTTTTCTTACACTGAAATTAACCAAATCCAAACCGAAATATTCCACCGTAATTCCATAATTTAGCAATTAACAAATTGGAAATTATGTAATCAATGTGGATCAATTCATGATCATTAAATGGAACTTAAAGAAAGAAACGACGCTGGAATAAAGTTCAATCACTGCAATGCCAGGTGTAAGCAATTGAAGTTCAACTTGGAACATGCATCATATCAGCTCGATATAACTAATCTATGAAAATTGAAGTTGTTCCTACGCAAAAATTATTCGCATAATAGAAGGGAGATAACTACGAGAAGAAAATCAAACGTAGATGCCAATTAGTAGCAGCGATAGTTTCATACGTCAGGATATATTTACTGAAAACAGTAATTTGCAGCGGTTCAGTGCAGAAACATTTTCAATGATACTTACAAATATAATGAGTTACGGTTAGAAAAATCGAAATCGATTTTATTTTTCATTATAGATAATTCTGCATTCCACAAGAAAATAAGATGTCATAAATACACAGAAAAATTTTCAAAAAATTAACGAGTGTCAGGCGATCTCAACTGGCGCAAGGGTAGTGTTCTAAAAAATCTTTGTACCTTCACAAATTATTTTCGAAGAAGAATAAGGACGTCGAATAAAGAAACGATTCTCGTTAACGTGTTTCTATTTCTATTATCTTAAATTGACATAAAGTACTTTTAAAAAAATAAAAGGCGAAAAAAGTTTCTATTACAGACTTTATTGACGTGATCCTAATATTAATAATTATGAATGAAGACAAATTCACTAAAATCCCGTATTAACAGATTTTAATTAATAAATTGACTTTGACTCACCGCAGGCCTAAAAACAAAATTTTCGGCGCTAAAGAAAAATAATATCGGTCCCTTTTGGGCGGATCTTCAAGCCTGCTTAATAATGCGATTTCCAGGAACTATTTGAATACAAGGAAAATAGGCGGATCTACATCCTTCAATTATCATTCAAGCTCATCCCACGGGAAACAAGACGTAAGACAATGATTCCCAAGAAAGGGGTACTTTCCTCAATATCTCAAAGTCAGCCAATAAATAACAACCGCCATGAAAAAAATGCCTTGATATCCTTCACACTTCTCAGAATACTTCCAATTTTATTGATGGCACCCTAAGCTATGTCACGATGCAGAACGACCAAAGCACTTACGAATTCTCATTTATCTATATTCATCGGGAGATAAGCAAGTCTTTGATAGGAGCAAAATAGCTCTTTTTGAGACCGAGATTCTAAAGAACAGGAATGAGTAACGGCGATGAGGCAACGATGCAAGGTAAGGAGATATTTTTAACTCCAAAGAGACTGAACGCAATCATTACGTGAAATAGGTCTTGTGACACCAGACACGGCTGGTATCTGAACGTTTATTATCTCCATGAAAATTAGCGGTAGAAATTGACAGAACGGGTATGGGGAAAAATCCTAAATTTCACCAGAAATATTCTAAACTCGCTAGCGTGGGATGGGGGATTTTTATGCTGGAATTTAATGCGTTTCGGCAGCTTCCTGCCCTAAGGGACAAGTAATCGAGAGAGGAATGGGTCGGATGAAGAGACGTCGGATGGTGTCTTTCTCTTCGTCCGCTACAAAACGTGCTCCCAACGGATTGTCGCATAAGGAAATACTGACTCGGTAACCACATTTCCTAACTTCATTATCGCTTTCTTCGATTCAGTGTCATCCATTTACATCACTCTTGGTAGGCAACCATTTTTACTAATCGCATGCTCCATTTTAGAGACAAGGTAGGCACGGAAACTGGAAAAAAGATGACTAGAATCTTAGTGCACTTCAGCAGAGCCCGTCTCGCGGGAGAGATTTTCCTCGAAAGAGGTTTAACATTAATGGTTGTTTAAAAAAAATGAACTTAGACCACCAGCGATTCCTTGACTGCAATAGATGGACAAGCGGTAATGTATTAGACCTAAAAGTAATTTGACAGGGTGCTAATTATGAAAAATTGGAGTCAATCAATAGACGGCTGTTTATCTTTTCCTGGCGCAAGTACGTGTTCTATCCTGAACGGCGAGGAAGTTCAGACGTCATTAAGGACGAGAAACAATGTCAAATAAGCATAAACTTCGACATCAAAACCTCTGGAAAAGAATGGCACGTGTTTCAACGAGCCTTTAAAACTAGAGTGGAATTGCCACAGATAGTGACTAGGACCCACACCTTTGCTTGAGTAAGGTCAGCGCATTTTCACACATTGTCGCAGCATCGTTATAGGGAGATAACCCTCATATAAAACGGCGGAGACAAGCAGAATTACGTCCAGCCCAAAAAATATTCACAGCTTTAATAACCACAGAAAAGCGGAAATAAAAATATCGACTGATTCTCGTCTACATCTACTTTAAGAACTGGATTAATATTTCAAAGATCTAACCTGAGATAAAATGGAGGAGAGGACAGCCTCTGAGGTTGGACCAACGAAAGCAAAGCGGCTATCGCTCTTTCACCCGTTAAAACGTAAAAAGCCGAGCTCGTGATTCACGATGGTCGCTCGCAGATGACGACGCCGTGAAAGCATTCCGGAAAGTTCTTCTCTCATTTTCTCGGCGAAAAAAACCGGAGAAAGGTCGTTAGCTATTTAGATCTCCTGGACCACCGTGACGCATTCCTCACCTCCGACCCTTTCTGTCGACTGTAAAAAGACAGTTTTGCTCGACCTCACCTTCAGATTAAATTCGATTACTCATGCATGAGCGGGCAATCCAATCGAGGATGAAATGGGCCACGTACTCCACCTCCGCTGAGGGTGGAGTTTAACGGGCATATGAGTTGCATACTCGGCATCCATCAGGCGCGTCTCGGCGCCCCAAGGACTAAAGGTGTTTGCCCGCATCCCGGACTCAACGCCCCTGTTGTTTGTCTTAAATATTGATTCCGGGTCACGCCTTCCCGAATGCGACATTAATGAGAAAAATCTATAAAGAGGCCCTGAATGAAGCACACAGATGGCGTCCAAAATCAAACGTTACGGAGAAACGAGGGAAAGGTGCGAAAGGTTGCGAGATCATTTGGTTGACCTTAAGGGCTTTCTTATAGTTCGACGAAGGTAAAGAATGTGCACACTTCACGTGAAGGACGGATTCTCGCAACAATCTGAGAAAAGTAGAACTTATTCGGAATCGTGATATTTTAGTTTCGAATCATCTCAACTTGCGAAAGACCGAAAAATATTTTATTTAAGGTGAGAAAATCTTTCTCTAACTGCAACAGAATCCTTACCTACAAATTACCGCAGTTCTCTAAAACAAATTTTTACTGAGACAAGAAACGGATATGAGAATATGGCATCAAATAGTTTCAGAAACGAAAGTAAGCTTTATTTTACAAGACTGAAATTACTATATTTGACGGAAGAAGTCCAAATCTGACTTTAGAATATAATAATTTTACAAGTTTCTAGAACCGTGTAATCTCACAATTTCATATTAATCACGACAACAATTGTAAAAGACCGCACCAGCACAACCGCAAAACAGCGACTGGAGATGGATTAATTGGTTCTCCTACTGGAACAAACAACTATCAATTATTGGAGCGTTTTCTTACGATGTCAAGAAAATGTCGTTTTCCCTCGACAATTCTGCAGTATTGTTGAGAGACGCTAGTTTGAAATCATAGCACTAGTAGGTTTGCAAATGTATTGAATATGATATGACCTAATAGATACAATTTTGATTAAGTGGAATTCCGTCATTGGAATAGATACGAGGCAGGACTGGTTTTTTCGTGCTTGAGGCGCTTTAAAGTGGATGAGCGAGGAATGACCGAAGTATAAAATGATTTATTTTGGATGTGATATAATTTCTAACCCATCTTCTCGAGAAGGGAAACAAATCAAAGCATTAGATGTGGGATGAGATCTGAATTTATCCACGCAAGGATAAGGCAAACTGAAATTTTTATATATACAATAGTTTATAAAACAATTCGACATCCATATTATGCCTAGGCCTAACTTATGCTTATTGTTTATCATTCAATTAGCAAACTTAAATGTACGACATAATTCATAGTAGTAGTAGCAGAAGTATTAATAAAAGTGCTTCGACAGCTAAGATGATTTCTTACGAAATCCTCCACCGGGAATCGAAGGCGGGAATTCGGCTTTCACAGAAGTCTAACATGTTGCCCACTTGGCTAACCGGGAACCCGACATGATTCATCCCAATACAACTTACGTTAACCGTAAGCGATGATGCGATGAGAGCAAACAACCACCGATAACACAAGAGGCCTAAATTATTTTCCTATTAACAATGGGAAATTTATTGAAACAAACTTTGAAAAGTTTCCCAAAAACAGTCCAAATACACGTTTATCCTTCGCACGGTCTCGTCAGTGAACTTCGTAATCGTTCAGTTCTAAGGCGAGGCGCATCATCGGAAGAGTGAATCAGAGAATCTAAATGACACTGCCAAGGTCGATGGGGAAAATTTCGATCTGCCCAAGGATGCTTTGCCATTATGACATGGTTATTCCTCTAGAAATTTCTATTTGGATTTGGCTTCATTACTGGGGACACCACTTACACGACCTACGCGTAAGCTTCCAATAATTCTGAATTCACGATAAACGGGATTTCCGAATGGATATCCGGAAGGTGTTGACATTTCTGAATTGCCACACATGCAAATAAGAGTTCAAACAAACTTCATTAGAAGAGCAACCGGGAGGGAGAAAGTTATGGACTTTCCTATCCATAGAGCTCACTTAAATTCACTTACATAATTAAAGATGCGAAATCTTCGCGGAAACTCCAAAGAGGGGTGAACTTAAAACTGGTTAGCCGTTTCCATTACGTAAAAGTTTTATAACAAAGAGCCGTAGAATAATCAACGCATTAGTTAAAACAATAGCGAAATGAGCACTCTTACCTGTAAAAGCCAACAGTAAATGCAGAAAAAATATTTTTTCCTTACCAAGTAATGCAGTATCTTTTCCAATAATTAAGAAAATTTCTATCTGGAGTTTCAGAAAATATCGGGAAAATTTTGCAATAAGGCATACACTTGGATTGATTCGGAAAATTTGCGCTGAGTACAAATCAATGATAACGTGATCTCCGTATTAAGTAATATTTCTATTTAAATAAAAATGCGAAAGAGGAAACAACGCTCATACGCAGGCCTAGACAACCAACAAGAAGGGAAGGGCCGCATGGTTGTGACAAGTTTCCCGAGATTCATTCGCGGCTCACGACAATGAGGGTTATTTTTATAACTTACAAAGAATACTTACGCTAACATAAAAATATCAATAAATAATCAATGTGATACATCGTATTTTTTCATAATGGTACCTTTTACAATTTTCAATTAAATTTGAAGTAGATATTCTCAAAATGTTTCATCAAAACCCTGTTTTTGATAACTGCCTTTCATTTTCAACTTTTAGATACATACCAAATCTTCACAATAATATACAATGATTATATTTGTATCATTGTATGTTATTGTGAAGATGGAGTTCCACCAAATATCGCTTACCAAGATTAATTTTATACAAAATTTTGTTAATAAGTCATTTTCAAAACTCTATATTGCAGGCCTGCTTCTTAAATGACGTCACGGCATTTTCGTGATTTATGTACCCCTCCCCATTCAATCACATTGTCCCATGGAGCTTTATACCCAATATGATCAAGCGTCGTAAATGCCCAGACCCCCCACCCTGACGTGTGACATCATTTAAGGACGGCCCCTTATATCGGTGGTGCAGTCAATTACAACGGGTCTGGAATAAATTGCGACATGAAATTACAACACAGAAATGAAAAACATTATTATAAAGTTGCATGTAAATTTCCGGTAAGGGTTATTGGGCGATATATACCAATTATTCTACGAAAAATTTCCATAGCCTGTTAACAGCAGGATTTTATATTTATTCGCATCCTATATTTTTATCTGATATATCCACTGTTATCCCAATTAGAAAAAAAATCTTAGTCGTTTTATCCCAAATAATCATCTTCTAATCCATAGATCACCTGAAAGAAGCACTTAAGAAATTTAGCTGAACGGTGGATAGAGAAACGAGACTAAGAAGAAACCAATTCCTCGAAGTTAATGTTTATTCACGAGAGGTTATTGAAGGCAAAGAAGATAATAGACTCGCTATTCGAGTAATGTACTAACGTCACTTTCTAGGTAAAGCGTCATCAACTCACGCCTTCCTGGCATTAGCTCCTATTTGCAACGGCTTGAAAACGATTCGCTAGAAAAACCTAACGCTTGAAAATCTGCGAACGTGACATTTCAAGCTATACGTGATAATTACGTTTGAGTCCCCGAGCAATTACTCAGAAACGAAGAAGAAAGAACGAGATCATTTACGTTTTAGTCTTTCCTGCTTCGCTCAGATTTACGGTACCCTTAAATTTCTCGGTATAGCATGTTCGACTACGGGCCGAGGTACTCTGTCCCAATACCATATTCGCCCTGCCAGACATACAAAAAATCACTCGTGTTATTTTTTCCCGAGAACAGCTTCTCGAGAACAGGACCTCTTCTCTCGTCTCTCAGCTGCTCCAATTCGGAAATGGTGCAAAAACATCTCATCTCCTCCACCTCACACTCCAAGAGACAGTCTCACAGCCGCCAGGAGCAAGCGATGAGCACGAATCGGAGGAGGAAGGAATGGAATAAATGAATTCAGAAGGCGATAAAGAACGATGATACATGAGGGGGAGAGACTATTGAATAGGAACGAAAGAGGATTCACGGGAAAGCAATGTTGGATACGAAAGAAGTTCTTCTAAACCAAGCTAGAGAGTGGTCCGGAAGGAAAGCCAAGGAAAAAGATGGAAATTAATTAGGTTTGCATCAAATTCACTGCATTTTCCGGCTTGTGAGATCGGATTTTCCTCCGAAAATATCACAGGAAAATCGTCCGACTTTACGTATGATCGATGTCAATGTCAGAGTTATTCTAAGGATCACCGGAGATGAGTTTCCAGTGAGCAGAAAAATGGAAGTAAAAACTTCGTATTTTACAGATAAATCTCGTAGATAGATCTCTTCATGTCGCAATTTCTTCCTCCATTCGGCAAATAATAACTTATTAGTTACACCGTATAAATAGCTAATGTTCATGGAAGATGCATACTTTAACCAAAATATGGCGAAAATTGGAACCCATAACGTATGCAGCTTTTTATGATCCGGAACATACGGTACCTTTAATGCAGAATATAAACTAAATATTTGGGGTGTTTATGAAGGTCTGACCTCGCATTTTTTAATGCGTGCGAGATGGTACTCTGAAGTTATGACTGTAAAATATGAATATAAATAATATAATTATGCTGGAATTACAGTTAATGTTATCACTTACTAAATCGTTACTATAATCTTTACATTTAGACGCGAGACATCTAGGATCGTAATCTGTGATCTAGCATCATAAGTGGAAAAGTTAACTTGTATAAATTAAGCAACTTCCAAAAGGAAATGAGAAAAGAGGGGGCCAAACTGGAGAAGAATTAGAATGGCAACTCGCGCGTGGATTCCTGTATGACTACCCTAAGCGGCCCTTCCTAACCGATTAGCGCCCTGAATTCCACACGTGTTTCCGGTACGTTCCAGATCTTCTTTTTCCCTCGATAACATTTCGACATCCACGTGAACCGAACGCCCCGAGGGTTGTCCGGAACAGAGAGCTTTTTCTTCTAACCTCTCAGATTTCACTGAACGAATCATTTGCGAAATAAGAGGGATGACGCGGTAATCGTCTTTCTTCTCAGGATCACCGACGGAAAATACCTCACGACCTGCCGCTCCTCACCCTCCAACCTGCGACCTCCGCCATTCCCTCCCGCCACCACCCTCTACGGCTTGTACCAGACTCTTCTCGGAAGCTCAAAGCCTCCATGGAATCCCATCCCTCCCAAAGGCTGCATACCCAGCCTCAGCTCATGGGCAAGTTTCAATTCTTCAACAGGACTCGCTGTTCCGCGAAGCACGAAATCAAATCAGCAGATTCTGTTTTCGAAATGCGAGACAAGTTACAAGATGAAGAATAAAAATATGAGTTTACCTAACCTACCCAATGGGAATACCTTGCACAACAGTACCCAGAATTATTATAATTAAGTTCCATAAAGTGCTAGGCCAACAGGTCAAACCGCAATCTACAGATATAACTGAACCATCGGATTATTTGAATAACTTCGATCGATTCAAACTTGTAATGAATAACATGTCTATGTTGAGCTAATATAAATTGAGCTCAATTATGCCGACTAGACAACTCCTAGCGATAAACCCTCATAAATTAACAAAAAAACCATGTCCTACCGGGATTTGAACCCCGCACCTCAGTATTGCTTGACTATGGCTAAATACCTACCTCATACCATGCAAAAATATCGATTACAAATATAATCTCGCATTATTTAATTAAACTGACTAGAAAAAAATACGGAAATTCCGATTTTTTTTAACATTTCAAATATTTTTGAGAGATCGGAGTAAAAAGCACATTTACCTTATGCATTAGGACCTCTTAAATGTTTTTGAATTTACCGAGTTAATAAACATAGTCGGATATAGTTAATATTTACATAGTCGGATAATTTCCTTAATTTTCCTTTGTTTCTAAGAATTTCCTGGAATAATTCCCAAGGAAATATAGAAACGACGAAAATACCACGCCGTCGATGCTTTGAAAATAAATCCAGTGTGAGATGAATACAATACTTAAACAAACAATTAAGCTAACAAACTCATATTTTGCAAAAGAAATTAATACGCGAAGTAACGGAGTAAGAAGCTACTATTTACTCGCAAACAAAAAGAAACAGTTGAACGAGTTCCAACTTTTCGGGTGAGAGATCACAAACTTCACGCTTCATAAATAAATCGACAATTCACCAAGTGGCTTCTAATATCGGACGACCAACGAGCCAATGAGTCGACGGCTGGGATCCGTTCCACGGAAGTGATGCAAAAAAAAAGCGCCGCTTCTTTGACCCGTCGCCTATCGATGAGAACTCTAACACCGAGGCAATAAATACCTGCACAAGATTACCATTTTCCGGGTTCGATTACGCGTACGGCCGACCTTAAAACAATACCCCGGAGAGATTTTCTTTCGGTTTGTTCAAGATCGCGTGCTGGTTTCGTAGGTGAAACCGGATCCTAATTCTAAGATGACCATCGTTTAGATGAGTGCCGACCGACAGCTTCAAACACCAATAAACCTAAGTTTTACGACATAATATCACCATCGACTTACGCGAGAAGCTGTACATATCTGTACATAAGGAATTATGTGAGTTTTATACACAAACTTATCATCTGAGGCAGAAGGAATACTCGGAAGTGCTGCAATATTACACAATTTAATTGCATGCATTTTTAGCAAACGAGGTGAAATCATATGATTGAAAAGCTACTCATTAACATTTAAATCATTTCCGATTGTGTTTGTTTTCTGGGTTATGATTAGCATTTCGACGCTTAAGCGTCAGATAAAATTTTCAATATTTTTTAACAGAATAAAGAAAGTTGAATTCTTAACAAAAATGACATAAATAAGAAAGTAGTATACAAAAGTTTACTGTATTTTCAACATAGTTCATAGGTAGGGGAATACTTGATCTTCTGCGGTCCGCCAGATCAGCCGTGAATGCAATCCGCCGAAGAGTAGGGTTGACGACTCCATGTTTATCCAAGAAAAACGAGATCATGCCGGTTTGTTTCCTTGGAAGCTCGAAAAAACTAACCACTAGAAACAGTTACCATGTATTGCAATGAAGGCATAAAATGCCGAGAATTTTATACATATCTTTAAAAGTATCCACAGCTTCTAATTATTACAAACCCCACGCGCCTGTTTTATAAATAGATGGATGTTTCCAGAAATTAAATTAAACTTAATCTCTAAATTTNTGAAATGTAACATTTTCGTTTTTTATGCAATTATGGTAGTAAAGATCCATAAGTTAAACACGCAGTAAAATCCGGCAGCAATTCCATTCAATACAGAAAATAATTCAAACAATTTGACTTACTTTACATTTTTACGCAAATGTCGCAACAGCGCCCGAACATCTCCCGTTTAAAATACATGGGCCAATGCATTTTAAATGGTGTCTTCATGATGGTGAATCAAGTATAGAACATGCAACTCGCAATTGGTTTTGGAAATTGTACTCCATTACAAAATCGGTAGTAATAAAAAAATGAGGATGAAAGGAAGCTATCAGAAACGCGTCCTTGAAGAGACATTTAAGAAAATCGACTCTAACTTTTAAATTTCAAGTCGCTTGTTTCTGAATAAATGTCTCACATGGATCATTTATTCGTACGTTCATTTAAGTTAATATTCTTAAATAATTAAACTACGAAAATAATCTTCACTCATCCAAACTTCTTCACCTGCGGCACGCGAAAATTTTGTAAAAACCATGAGGCCTGCGACTGATTTTATTATGATACTGATCAAAATTTTCACTAATTTTCAACCAAAAAAGAACTTAGATCATTCTCGAAATAATCTTCAAAATTCAAAATATACGAAGCTTAGAGTAGACGCCATGAAAGGAATAGAGAAGCCACTTCCGAAAAGATGCTCTGAAGAGGTTTACATCACGCCGTAAAAATTCGAAATACCTCACCGCCACTTTCCGTTCACACACAAACCATTACGGCAGCAAGTTAATTTTACATCGAGAATGACGACAGAGAGACTTTCACACCGACGTACTTCTGACTTGGTGACCTTGGTCGAGGCAAACACTTGCCAGAGTGCCATCCCTTTTACCAAACTTCTATTTACTAACAAGCGTAATATTTACACCCAAGGTAAAAAGGAAGACTAAAAAATGGAAAGTTAACACAAGCTTGGGGATAAATATGTAAAAGCGATGCTGAAAAGACAGAATTGCTCAAACCTGACCGTGAATAAGTTAGAATTCGAACATTTCATAGCGTGGAACTAAAAAAGATTCTCACATTTAGGATTCGATACAGATATTAACCTTCCCAAGACGCTACAGAAATGCGAGACAAGATATGAAAGCAAAACCGCAACCGAGGTAGCCAGTGTCGCTAAGCGGAAGTGAATATTTCTCAATGCGAAAGAACGTTAAATATTCCATAAAACAACTTCCAATATCTCAGGCAAACTTAATAGATTGAGAAAAGACACCGCGCTGGGTGAGGAAAAATGACGAATAGGAAATTATTTTCTAAAACATTTGACACTGTTATGTTCATCCGCAGAAAAAAGGCATATTTGAAACTCATAGTTATTTTTGCTCTGATGGAGAGAATTTCCGAGAGAAATTCTAAGGTCAATCACCGACGGCAAACGTTATTCTCATACAAACCCCACAGCTGCCATTATTTAAGTATGACGGAATCGGCGGGGTATTTTTTAAAGAAAACAGCAGAGGATAAGGCATAAGAACGAAAGAAAGCTGAAAAGCGAGCCTGAATCTCACCATATCTCGAACAATTATAAAATTACGAAAGGGATAGCGGCTGAATGTGAAACTCTGAAGGAAATCGAACTATTCAAAATACCTACTCTGATTGGTCGGTTATGAAAGATGTCAACCAATCGCATGCATTTCAGAAGTTAATTTTTAAATAATTCTCACATAACGAAAGAAAATGCTGCGCGTTGCGCGATAAAAAATCCTTGTCCCGAGGACACCTCATCGTATACTTTCCTTGGTAAGTCCTTCTCTGACTGTCCTTGTCAAAAGGTGTTCTAATCCAGATTTTTGCTGTTATGCAATTTCGAAATGTGCATTTTCCTTTATCAGCATACTTTCAAATAAGGAGTGAAAGAACGAGAAATGAGGGAATTGGTAAATATTCATCTAATTCGGATTAACCCGAATTAAATATTGCGAGCACCCTAAAGGGATTTTCTTCATATCTTTGATCTTCCATCTTCGCTAAATACTCTTATGACTTTTTCTCTGAAGCTGAGACTACAGCCTTACAAAATTTGCAATACAATAATAGCTTAAACGAGTGACAATGAAGCTCAAGACATTCATTTTACCAATTTATAAAAGTATTAATTTCTAAATTGGTGGTAACAAATTATGAGCGAGTATTAGGGGCCATAGTCATTTCCATTTCTTTCACTCCCGAAGAGAACCGAAGCAAGGAATTAATATAAAGAAATATATAAAGAAGGGATTTAATAGAATGTCATCTCCTCGAAATTTAGAGAACAACGCTCCTTACACAAGAATTACAAGTTACGAATAAAAGGAAGATATTGTAAACCAGGATTCTTGAAATTCTCAGACTCTTAGCATTAAAATTAGGCAATCGAAAGCTTAAAATATCTGAGTTATCTTAATAGGCCGTGAGTAGAATGACTGCGCTAAGTACCTAAGAGAAAACTGCAAACTATCTCTTGGCAAGGAGGGATGTGGTCAAAGAGAAATGGACAATGCCACGAGGAAGTGATTTCGATGAAAACAACACTTCCTTCCAGTTCTATTTTAGGAATTAACGAACTTTCCCTACTGTCTTTATTTCCCTTGAGGAAGGGAAGTTTGAGCTTCTAAAATAAGAACTAATTAAAGGGCACCGTAACATTACGAAGTTTCTCTCTTAGAATGATACGAAAAGACCGATCGATGAAATATAATACCCACTCAAAGAGTGCAAAAAAAGTTCCAAATCGTTCCATTCCACATGTTTTCCGTCGAGTACTAGAAATCCAACAGAATGTTTATGAATTCAAAATATGTATTACTAAAAGTTTTTTCCTGAGATGAATAAAGAATCGTCTTGTGTTACTCAAAAATATGCAATTGTCAGTATTTTTGGTTAAAGCTTATTTCAAGTCTCTTATATGTTATTGGAGAACTTTTTATTCGTGACAAATACTTCTTACATGCTTTATCACCAAAGAAAAACTTTGACCCAGCACATGCTGTTTACGTTAATTTTTAAACTTTCGAATATAGTTTACTACTCTAATTGCACCTCAACCAAGGTCTAACATACTCTCCATCAGCAAGAAAAGAGGTCGCCGACCTGAAGGCTGCGAGAAAATTCTATGAAGCTAGCAATGCTACGGTAAAAGCCGAGACATTCTAGATGGCAAGTTTCAGGAATATTTTGAAAGCATATGGCAGGGGTGTTTCCTTGAATAAAAGTTATGTAGTTCTTGACATGAAACTGACATGTTTATCCTTAGAGATGACTTATTTTCCTCTGAAACGAACAGATACCTAAAAAAAGAATTCAAATACATCAGGGATGGATACAGCCTATAGTCGACAAGAAGAACTTTGGGAAGGGCACAGGGTGTAAAAAATAATATGACGTCAGCATGAATACTCATCTATAAGTCGAAAGATTGCCACGAGCTAGAAAATCGGAAAATGTTGAATTTTCAAATAGTTGCCGCCGTCCATTAATTTATATATCTAATCAGGAAGTGTAGTAAATTATTTTCTTGAATTAGTCGCCTAATGAATATCCTATGAGAATTACTGACATTGAAAGAAAATTTTGAATGATTTAAAATACATAATTATGAGTTTATTTCTACTTGATATTTTAACTACAAAGTACTTGAGACAACCTTCATTAGTAATGCGCATGAAAAATACAAAATAACGAAAAACAAATTTTTGTCGCCACTAACGGAGCGCTACTTATCAATTGTCCGGGGTGAGAATGTTAGAATGCAACTCGAAAAAAATTGACAATCAAGAGAGAGTTCTACATCAAGGCGTATATAAAACACCGTAAAACACCAAGAACATCATGTGCAGTTTACAGACACTGACGGGGTCTGCCGAAAACTCAAGAATAATGAAGTTTTCAACTTCAGTACGTGAATTTGATCTTTCAAAAGAACTTCTAACCTCTCGTGTGTGGTCAACTATAATTTAGGTTTGTAGGAAGGATTTGTCGTTGGGGGTCCATGCGCCATGGAGTTAACGCAAAATTGCCTACATTTAAAGACAGGCAAAGTTCTGCATTAAATATTATGAATGTGGAATCAAATATATACATACATATATTCACTACAAGTCATCAGTGGCGTGTGTAACTGTAAATATTTAAACGATTACAATTTACCTCCCATAACTTCGATTTTTCGAAACCCATTTCGGCTTTGGGGGGGTTTCTTAACAACTAAACCCCCCCTGGTTATGTCACTGTAAAACTGAAGGTAGCTAATACATCGAATATTATCACAATCAGAAGAATCGCCAACAAATACGAGCAAATAAAAATCTCGGAAACAAAAAAGAGTACACGTTGGAGAAATCGAAATATCACGTATCGTACAGTCAAAATGGCTCTTTAACATAACTGCACCGGTGGCAGAGGACAAACAAACGATATCAACAGCAATTTTGTCATCAAGCGAAAGGAGGCGAGGCCATCAAACCCAAACATGGATATCAAAAGCTAATTGGTCAACAGTTCTTAAGCGAGCGTCACATTACTGAACGACGCCTTAGGGTGAACCTTCTATTTATCCATAACTTCGTGATCTAGCTCAATCTTTGCAAACGCGGCTCGAGAAGATTACGCTTCAACGGCGAATGGACATGTATTTTCGGCGCCAGTTTAATGCAAGCATAAAAAAGCTCGCGATGATTTAGAGGAGGCAGAAATGCACGTACGCTTGCGGAATAAAATACGTTGGAACAAGATGCGGGGAATGGAGAGTGGATTCGATGAAGATGGTGCAAAGAGAGGTAAAAAGTGAGTGGAGAAGGGAGTGAGATTACGCCTATTCGAACGGTCGATCGCCTCAGGGAAAAGGATTCTCATGGAAACACAAAAGTAGGTTAGTTAACTGTTGAAGCGGGAGCTCTCTCAACTCAGGTAATAATGCGAGAAAGAAAATCTGCGAGCAATTAGCAGACGGCGGAAGGTTTGACGGAACTGAGGCATGAAAGCTTTATAAAGATTTCAAAGGGACTTCCTAACACAAGTGTGGACTACATTCGTTCTAAGTTTAGTTCACGATGATGCATCAAGATAGAGAATGAGGCAAATAGAAACAAAAAATAATGAAAGAAAAAACCGAGAAAAATTTTATTAATGAAATATACTAATGAATAACAAGTGTGAAAAACACTAATTGCTTAGTTCTTTTAATCTTTTATAAGGAGGGAAATCATGGACAAGTCGTATCACAAAAACCACCGAAGGAAAAAAATTAACATCTAATTAAGCGCCAAATATGTCTACGATGACTTTAAATCAAAAGAGGAGCAAAATGTTATGTTATTTGAAGATCAGAATAACCTGCTTTCGATTATTTATCTATCATTACGGATTAAACATCCGAATCAGAAGAATCCGGTTCACATTGAGCGTTGGATTACTTAGTAGTATTTTTTTCTTTCCACTGTTACATGGATTTTTATACATGGCAAGGATAGAAATGGAGGTGAAAGAAAAAATAAGGACGAGAGATATTACAGTTATTCTTTTAAATAACGTAAATGATTGGTGTAAATCACATACAGCTGTAGCTTTTTGAATAAGCTAATTCGAATTTCGACAGACAACAAATGTGCAACAGCAGCATGAAATAAAATATACTTTCGGAATACGAATCCCAAAAGAGGCGCATTATCTCTGTATTCAATTACTCTTACCGTAAACTGTTTTAAAAGTAAATCATTGCGGACCGTTTTATTTTCATTCGATACAGGTTGCTTACCATGATCTCACGGTATAAGGAAATATATGTTATCGGATCAAACTAATTAGTAATATTTTTATTTATTCAAATATTGTTTTCGCCAATAAGATGGCCTACTTAAAGCGAAAAAAACCATGCCGCTATCCAACCAATCCAAACTGATTAGACCCAACGTGCTCACTCGCAAAAGAACGATGCTAAAAATATCCATTCAACTTCATTTTCCTTTCTGAGAACACGATTTTAAGCCTTCACTTCACTGGTTTAGAAAACATGATGCAAAAGTTAGCATACGTGGAAGATATAAATAGGACAGCATTCCAACGCAGACCTCATTGAACGTGAAATTTTCCGATAAAGTACAAGTTACACAAAACGAAAGAAGAGCTACTATGAGTTAAAAATGTCATTCAATCATATATACATGATTGCTCTAATCTTGGCTAAAAAAAAGAAGCTTTATTGGTAGGGCTACGGAAATTTTTACTATTCTTGGAATGTCAGAAACAGTGGCGTATTCAGGAGAATGGACATATTAAAAAACAATGGGGGGAAAATTTCACAGATTTAAAAAATTATCTCAATGCTATGTTTCTTTTGCTCGGATAAACACGTACGAGGCTCTAAGCATAATTTTCTTACCCACAGATAACAATAGTTCAAACATTTTCAAATACAAATACGTTCTAGGGTTCATTTACATGAATGATTCATTTTCAATATCCTACTCTTTCCTTACATGAGATTAACGAATAGGACCAGTAAGAAGTCTTTCAAGCACATAGTAGCCGTACAAGTAAAAATAAAGACAAGAAAATTTTATTTGAAATCAACTACTTCATCACACTATACCGAGCTAACAAACTGCGATGTAAGCTGACGAGAAATTACGATTTTTCAAAAGCGATAAAGATTATCAATTTAAGAACAGAAAGAGAGATAAACCTTCTAAGGAAGGTACGTCTCTCTGAAGAGCTGTATAACGCTATCGAAAAGGCCGAAAAAAATATTGCGAGGATATAAGAGTATTTAATTGAGTTGAGACATCGTAGAGGCACCAGAGTCGTAAAATCCAACGAGCAATTGTCAAACACGACGCCATGAGAACTGTAAAATCGATGAACGACTAAGAGCACCCAGTTTTTCCGAAACGCCGAGTGGTGTCACCGAAACTCCTTCCTTGCTTGGCTTCTAGCATTAATGGCTGGTACGTGCCACTACCGAGATGTCAAAGACAAGCATGCCCTCTTCGACCTTCATCATACACTCCCACATCTCATGAAGGCTCTTTTGGGTGACAGCATAGCGCCTACGACGCAAAATAATGAAGCTATACATCTATGTTCAGACGACGTTACGCAGAGGAAAGGTTTCGCTTTTTCAAACCAAAAATGCTAATGACTACTTTTCTTATAATATGCAGCTACGGAGTGGTAAAAAGTAGACATCTGTGCAACTGGAAAAGAGCCAAGCAATCAACATTAAACTCATCATCAGCAAGGCGTGAATGAAATTTGCAACTTTTGATGCATCTCGGAAAATAAGAATACTAAATTTCCACAACGTGTTTAATGATGTTAATAGGCTGACATTTTTTCAATACAAGTAATCCAGGGCACCAAGCTTGTCATAATCCAGTAACCAGAAAAACTTCATTTTTTATGTAATTTTGAAGAAAAAATATCTTTTCTCAGAAGGAATTATTACCAAGCCATGAAGCCGATAGCTGTTTGTATTCTTTGCATTAATCCATTTTATATCTAATTAACGCATTTACTCGCACAGCACCGGAATGCCCTCGCTATAAGGTCCTAAAAGTGTCATATAGATATCTTCTTTCGAAGAACAGTTTGTTATATAAACTTAAAGAATTAATTATTAATTAAGTTCAACGGAATACAGCCTCCGTTATAGTCAACTTTAGTTGACATTCTTACGCTATGTCCGCCTGCGGAGTTAAAAACGAGGTGAGGTCCTCTTATTATTATTAATGGCATTTATATTTTGTGGAACAGTGAAAGTGATAGCACTGATTTTTACATCAACAATGTCATTTATGCATAAAAGAGTAGCTAAAACGAACATCGTAAGCTATCAATCGTATTTATCGTCTGCAATCAATTAGGATACGACAAATGATGTAATTTCTCAATCAAAAGCAAAACTATTTTAATTATTTGACGCTGGAGTATAAATGTCAGGCATTGTCCATCAAACGGCAACATTATCATTATCTTCATGATTTTTCCCTCGATCGAGATTCGTTACTTTTCAGTCCTTGTTCTCCCAACATATACAGACGAAAGGAAAATGAGACACGCAACGTGACTGAGAGAACAAACTGCATGCGAAAAGAAAAAAATTCGAGTTTCAATCGATTTCAACCGTCCGTTTACAGTTTGAGTCATCGAGTTGATGTAAAGAGGAAGTCGAAAAGAGCGGCGAAAACAAATCGATCGAGAGAAAAGAGAACAAATGGAAGCTAAAAACGACGTCGAATACGAGAAAATAAACTTTTCATTACGTTAACGAGTAGCGATGAAAATAACGCATTTTCACCAAAGGCAAAAAGTCCCTTTCTGCGGTTCAAGAAGTAATGGTGGGAATCGATCACACAAAACATGATCACTCTCCAAAGATTTTTCAGTCATGCTTGGATTGTACACCAATATTATGAATGCTTTAAACTAATCAGACTAAAAATAATCTTCAAAAGTGAAGACGTCGAAAAACAAGTTCGACTGTAGATAAGAATGTGCCTCCATTTAAAGAGATAAAAAATAATCTTTCGAGATATAAATTTATCTACAAGAACATGGACATTTAAAGTTTAGATTTAAATTCTAACTTCCTCTGTGACCGGCAACTTCCAGCAATGAAGCTCGCCTACAAAACATGAAGATACCTACTTTTGGTTAACTCTCACCAAATTTAATATGTGATGGAATCATACTATTTCCATTGATCCCTTCGAATATTATTCAGTGTTTCCCTGCTTGGTGATTTCCAACGCTTCCTAGCGAAGACCAACGAAAGTGACGACTGCAACCCCTTTTACACTCGAATCCCCTTCAGTTTGTCATACCCGGGTGTATTGGCGAAGTGGTCTCATTCATGGTCCGGGCTCATGATGCCCCCACCCCAAAAGCCTACCACCAGACAATTGGTAGATATGAAGAGGGATGGAAGAGAGCGCAAAAGGGTAATGGAGAGGGCGGTGCGATGGAGGACCGAAGGGGTCGGTGCTCTTCCTCAAAAGAATCGACCCGTGGTGCGCGGGAGGGAAGAGGGGAGGGGAACATAGAGAAATGGAGGATAGGGTGAACGAGAGCTCGCGAGAGAGCGGATGCATACGTAGTGACAGCGACTCCTGTCTTTGTGATGCTCCAGCAACTTCATTCTCCTTCAGGAGATGCTTCCGGGATGATTACAAATAAATCGATTTGCCAATGTCTTGCCGATTTCCCAGCCATCCCGAGTTGGCAGGGTGAAAGAACTCACGCGCAAATAATGCGAAAGCTGATATACAGAGTTCTGATGATAGAAAACTTGCAAGGGCACCGTTTAAAAAGAATCGCAATACGATGTCGTTGTGTGGTTTAACAAGTCTAACTTAGCTTGAAATACTCGCGGAAGAGTACTGCGATTCGAAAGAGAATTGGGCATGAGATGCAGATATTCGGTGAAGGGGTGTGAAAATGAGGGGGAAGAGTTAATTGCACTGTTGGGTATGGAACGGTTTTGGGGGGAAAAGATGAAACTGATTACTGCTATATTTGAACTGTTCCTTACGCACAATGCATGATGTGGTGACGGAGTGAACAGAAAGGAAAGCCTATATAATTGGCAGAATAGCGGCCCCGGTCATTTGTGCCCAGAAGCTTCTTGAGAATGCCAGAGGGAACGCCCTGGATGCAATTTTTTCCACCGCATTTGAGGAAAAAGGGATGGTGGTATAAGTTTAAAATGGCAGAAACATCGAGAAAAGTGACAAAGGGATTTCGGGAGCAGAACATTAGAACAGTTTTCCAGACAATCTTGTCAAGGACCGTACACTGCAGCGGGCTCTTGAAACACACACTACCTCAAATGATTTCCATAAGGAGCAGAGGTCAATTGTGACTTCCTCTTTCCCGTGATCTTCGTCCATAGAAATTATAATAACGCGTAGTTATGGGCTTAGCGACACATAAACCAGTAAACCGAACAAATAGACATATTCACAATCACGCCTAAATTGGGTTTTTTAAAGTACTTCGATAGCTAAGGTCATTTCGCACGAGAGCCCCATTCGGGAATGGAACCCGGAGGTGTTACCCACATCCAGAGGCCCGTCTACATTGGGCACATAAAAAATTGGAGGAATGGCACAAGAGTGCTTAGCTTAAGAGTTTCCGTCTATTTTTTTCCTTCCTTTGGAGAAAAGAAAATCACTTTCATATCGAAGCTGCGATATACAATCCAAAGATGGACAAAATGAACAGATTATAATTTAAAATCAATATGAACAATGTCCAATTACATCACTCAAAATGAGCAATAACGGAAAAGTGAATGTGAGAACTTAAGATGAAGTCTTTTAAACTTCCCAAAAAAAACAGGTGTTCAGAAAATATGTCGGGAAATGCCGACCGGAGAATAATAATAGAAGTAGAGCCGATTTTATCTTGACTAAATAACCAAGAAAGCAGGATGAAAAGAAAGATTAGAGATAGTTCCAATTGACAGTTTTATTCGCTAGTTAAAAACGGCATCTCCTAACAATCCCTTCCATCTTAGAGCTTTCTTGCCCCAGATTTTTAAGCGTGGCGCAGAATTATTTTTTCAGTGTCATTTCCTGCGGGTATCGGGCATAATAATCTAGGCGATTAGCAACCTATTATAGGAAAGAATGAGAACATGCACTGAATTCATGGAGCACTGATGTATTCTAAACAACAGTACTATACTATTATTATTACAACAACAACAACACTACTATGCTATTATTAACAACATTACTATATATTGGTACTATTTCCTTTCTACGCTTAAGCATTCATACTTGGCATTCTAGGGCTATGAATTTATGAAAATCACTATTAAAAATTTCAGACTTCCTTCACTTACGTAATCATTTCTACAAATTTTAGCTCTTGCATACCTCATTTTCAGCCGCTGCATGTATGACAAACTGAAAATTATTCACTGGCTTTGCTAAAAACCTCATGTAAAATTTCTACTAATTCGTATGAGAGCCCGATTAAGCTTATTAGGTCATTCAAGATCGAATCTAGAATTAGTCGCACAGATATTTCCATTAGTTTCGATTACTTTTCTTAAGAAAAATTAACGAGTTAATCGTACCGTTATACGGTATGCTTAAAAAGTTGATCATTAACTTTAATCTACGCACTATTGCAGAAAAATAATACGAATGATCCACGTGTGTTGATATTCGGAAAAATCTAGAGCGAAACCAAATCCTTAAGATGGAACCAAGTAACAGCAGTTTCGTTATGGCTCTCCACTGACTACGATTTAAAATGATCCAAATCCTTTCTGTGCCAGTTTTAGGGAAGAGTGCTTATATCCCAGCGTAGAACCATTCTCTATGAGGGAGAGAAGAGGGGAAGAGACAGATACAGAGTGAGAGAGAAGGAAAAAAACGCTCCGACGGAAGTAGTGGGGTCCCACAGCCTCCTCGTAAGATATGGAGTCGAGAAGAACGATAAAAGGAAATGACGTCATGGATTAGAACTCGCTTCATGTGGAGCGGGACGTCTGGGAATGAGTTTTTAGCTCGCTCTCCGACGCCGCGACTTCGCTCCGCCAAGTCTCGGTTCTCTTGAGTCATTGGGGACGCGAGTGGGTGGCAATCAGAGAGTAGTGAGACCCTCTGCACTTGCAACTCTCACTCTCTCTCATTGGCAATTTCGAAAATGAATTGGTCATCTACGCTCCGCGAAAAATTAGTCAACTCATCAACTTGGAAGGAGTTCATGCACCAAGGTCCCCGATGCGGATTTCCCGCTTTCGAAAATAGCGGTTTAACAACCTCGCGGACGAATCTACATAACGCTCTCCCGAGTTCCTTTTCGGTAGGGAAACTGACGTAATTCTTTCTTACCGCACAATTTACAAACCATTAATTTTACTCAAAAATAAAAAAAATCACCAAATATTCAATAATTTAAATAACACCGACGAATCGTAGCCTAACTTAGTTGAAAGACTCAACTGAGAGGATCCACGATGACCAAGCGCCAACGTATACCAAGATTTCCCTTAACTATTTCCTGCTAAGGGATCACGATGGAGTTCGGGACTATAGAAACAACAGAGCCGCAGCAAGGTTAAATCCTATTAAATAAATTAAAGGATGTGCAGGCGACGGAAAAATTCCATATAAAAACACATTTCCGTCCGGTAAATTAATTTAAAAAACGCACCTCATTTATGGCAACAAAATTGATTGAAACAAACTCATAGTTATAAGAACTATGGATATAATAAAAAGTGAAAAATAAATTTAAGTTGTTAAAATATTAGATATAACGTAAATCATCGCCATTAGAATAGCAATGGAAAATTATCTTCCGAAATCTCAGAGGTTCCGTTTCCAGAATTAATTATTCGCATGATCCGGAGTGAACTTGATGCCAATGATTTCAATCTTCCTCAGATTTGTGCGGAATGCTGCAGCGCAATTGGGGGAAGTACACTTTGAGAGATAAAGAAAAGCCGTAAAGATAAACAACTAAATAAATTTCTAAAGAGGAGAAAATGTAGTTTTAAGAACGTACTTGAGTTTTAACTCCTATATCTATTACCTTGTGCATAGTGAAGTTTCAGCTTTTTCCTCGTTACTTTGTAATTATTGCAATATTTCTCTGTTCTTCGAATTTCATTGTTTCTTTTTCCCTTGGTGCTTTATTATTTTTGTTAGTTTTACTAAGTTTTATTTTATGTAAATTCGATCTATTCGATTCGATTTTATGTAATTTCATTTTCCGTTTCTGCACTTTCTATATGAATGTGCATTCAAAGTTTTTTTCAGTCTTGTTGCTGACAGTTTACCCTTTCTTATTTTTCCGCCTTTTATTTAATTTTAGTTGCTACTGTCCGTAGGTTTTTCATGCCTCCTCCTCGTGGGCGTGTTTCTGCAGGGTTTTATTTTTTAATTCTTAATATTTCATTTATTTTATTGATTTTTCTTTTTTGTATCTTCCAAAAACTATCTTTTTCTTTTAAATATTCAATTACAAAAGGGTTAAATGTAAGAAGGGACTAGGAAGCCTCAATCTCGCCCTTCAATAAAGACGCTTCATTACTATTATTACCTGATCCGAGTGTCGATGAAATCGTAAGCATTGCTTTCAATGTTTTAAGCATATCATTTCACACCATATTTTTCCTTTAAATCAAGTAGACAATACGCAATTAATCGTCAAGTATATAAAGTAAAATTAATGAACTAACAAGATATTTATTAAGTTACCACTTGAAAATAGGGACCAGTGGTTGGCCTGTAATACATCAAGCAAAGCTTGTTAAGGATCTCCGATCTCTAAGGCAATTTTACTTCTTATAAGTAACGTATACAAAACCTCCGAGCTCGAAGCTAGACTAGGAACTGACCTCAAGCTACCTCCTAGATAAAATTACTTCTGGAAATGCAAATCATTCTAGGAACCCCGAACAATCGGTTAGCTGCCGTAAAAAGCTCATTTTAAACCGAGAGGAAATGCACTACCGAATAGTGGCATGCACGAACGTAGAGCGTAATACGAGAGAATTTTGCAAGCAGAAATCGCATGGTTACTAACCGCAGGTTGGCTCTACGGCCAGCAGTGGCCATAAAACCGCAAAACAGATATTCCAAAATCGATTACACGGACCTGTTTTTTATGTCTCTATTACAGGGATATGCGAAGAGTCTTAAGCAGGAGTACGGCCTCATTCTCTGATCACTGGACAATATTTTTTGAGATATTTAAGTTTCATAGAACTAACCCCAGAATACCAGCGGTCTCGAACCTCCTCCTTTCACTAGACCGCGCCCTGTAATGGGGGATCAGATGGGGCGGTATTCCATTCAAACTTATTTATATTTAATGAAACAAAAAAAGGTCAAATTCAATTTCTTTCTAGAATTAACAAAGGGTTTACTTAACTTTTGGGAAAAAAAATATATTAACTTTTTCGTTTGTATAGATTAATTTGTAAAATGGCATAAACAGGGTATAAGGCATATTCTAATAACATGATAAAGGGCTAAAGTGATAACTAAAATATTAAAACAATTACTATAGAAGAATAGAAGAAGCTAATGCTAATACATACACTTTAGGGCACACTTTGTTTCAGGTTAAGGTTTGTCTTATTCTCATTTTTTACAGGCTCAAAGAGTCAATAAAAATTACGTAAAATTTCATTTCAAATCCTTTAATCGATTTCAAAAACAATTATTACTCTACCAGAGGTCCCGGGTAGAGAAATATATTCTTAAGATTTCAGGCCCACTTCAAGGAGTAGCGTCTACCCTTATATCAATACACTGAAGCCAAAAAACCTAACCACGCCTAAAGATTCTCATTGCGAAAAAGTCTAGTTTAACCGTCTTTTAGGCGAGGAATGTACTTAATACATTATTCTAAATTATTAAATTACGAAACATGTTCATCAGACGAGGATAAAAGAATATGCATCGTCTTTTTCAGAAATACGGAAGACAACTGAAAAGGCTCCGAAAGAGAAATGTCCATCGTTGAATCTAAATAAAGATTTGAAAATCTGTCGAAAGATTCATAAGTGGCCTAATGGAGCAAAAACTCTCCGATTAAAGTTGTATAAATTTTGAGTTACCGCTAAAGAAGACGGATAACGGGATCCAAAGAGCGAACTTCATTACCCTCAATGAATACTGAGACAGTCAAGATCATTTCTTAGAAAGTCACTTAGCTGCGATTCGAGTTTGCATTCCACGATGTGAAAACAGTAATAAACGAGAAAATAATTTAGCGGCACCCAATCCCCATTACTGCAATCACTGCTTTTGTGCTTATTTAATAAGCTAACAACCGGAAAAAAATCGTAAATTTAGTTGACGACATTCATCACTCTCATCTGTAATTCAGAAAATCAGTATCATCAATATATGCTTGTTATGGTATTACAAAAATCGGAAGCGAAAGTCTAATCGAGGAAGTAGTCTGATACCTGGTGTGGTATGAATTATTGAATACGACCCGAGAATAAATTTAATCCACTGCGAGACTTTTATTGCCATTCCGTTACAACGTTCGCAAGATCCTTAGGAGTCACGCCATGAATATCACTTCCAGCATCTTGAATTACGAAATACATCCCGCGTTCTCAGTTTAATTATGCGCGAGAACGCGTGCCGACCTATTTCATATCAACGGGTGTTCACAGAAATAAATACCAACTTGCATTAAGCTAATCGAAACCTCGGTAAATATCACCCGACATCCTCGAAAGGGAGGAGAAAATAACCGCGACAGATCTCAACAACTAGCAAGCCCGAGAGTAAAAACATGATAACGAGAGGAGTGACTTAGAAAATGAGGTTAGAGCTATCTCCCATTAAGCTCCACATTTCCCGCAGCCTCATATACATAGCTCCATAACGGTAATAAAACAATCTTGAGATACCTCAGTGAAAGGCAGCGACATAACTTCCTAGTGTCCGTCTGATTTTGAAGACTAGGTCGAGAGCCGTATTCTACAACCTTTCCACCTTATACTTAACTTTCATAAAAATCATACCGATCACTCGGTCGGCGGATGTAGTTACCGGAATCAAAAAAGCGCGCGTACTTCTAGGAAATCCCCCATGGTATATAATTTACCGAGGCGAGCCATCATCAAGTAGAAAGCCGGACAACAGCCCTGAACGACGACGAATCCGAGAAAAATTAAGAGGCGCCAAGGATGGGGCGCCGGCTGGATACATAACCATTCCTCTCGCGACGAGGAATTAAGCGGCCGAGGTGGGAAAAAGAAGGGTGGGAGGAGAGAGAGAGAGAGAGGGATAGAGAAAGTATTCTTGGAAACCGAAAGCAACGAGTCAGGTTGCGGGGTAGCAAGGTGCAAGTCACGCGTGTTAGAAGAACCACCACCCGATCAATTGCCCAACGCCGCCCCTTCCACTTCCCCGGACATAACACCCTCCGGTTATCCCGACGGCGATCCAAGGAAAAGAAACATTATTACGCTCGGCCACTTCGCACCGGGTATAGACGACGGAGAGCTTCCGAACCAACGGGAGACAAGGACGTCTTCCCTCGAGGGCAGGGCACCGATTTCCCCTACAACTCATACCATTCCTCCGAAGCAGCTCGTTGCCCTCCTTCGAGCGAGGAACGACGCCTCTTTCCCCTTCTTCATCCACCCCTCCTCTAGAGGGACGTCCTTGGGGAGGTGAGGGCGTGCTTCGGATAGAGAGGGAGGCATGACCCCGCATCGCTGGTTAGCGGAAAGGAAGATACTTATGGGCAATAGGAGGCGATCCTTCCGCAAATGCCAAATCACGGTTTGGGCGAGCATGAGTTTATTATTACTGCCTCTCTTCCTGGAGGCATGACGGAACACGTCCGCTGAGGACGGCGTCCAAGAAAACACCCGCACACCTTCGCGGGAAAGAGTGGATGAAGAGCAAACAGCATGCTGCCTCATCTGTGGAGCAGATTCATGAATATTATCTACATGTAAACGTCAGAAACTACTTGAGAAGTCTTTCTAAAAGTTATCCTTAAAACTCCCCAGCAATACCAACTGTTCATCCACCAGGGAAAATCACTAACGCAATGTATGTATCTATCAATCTATCTGTTTCTATACAGAATGATTACGTCAAAATGAGAAAAACTAGCGATATTTTGTTTTAACTACTAAAAGAGCTTGATAACTTCTCAGACGAGAAATTTACGCGTCACAGATTTTCTTCCAAAATGGGCATAATTTTACAGATTTATTACTAGTTGATAATTTCTTGAGTATTTTTTAATCCTCTGCACCAGGAGAGAAAATAACATTTATATTCCTCCCCTACCTATGTGTAGTCAAAGAAAGTCTTCATCAACCCTACAGATAACTTAGCGATCTCAACCCGGTACCTTCTACACAATCAGTGATCAATAATAAACATTAGGCAACAAGTTTTATTTCTTTTTCGCGACATTTTGAATTATAGTTGAATCTAAACTAATTAAGACTCCTAATCAACGTTCAGGACATCTCTTTCGCACCCCTATGTAGATTATTATCTCTTAGCGGATCGATTTAAAATATGGATTTCGATACGCTTACATCTTGCCCTGTCGCTTTACAGTCATCGTCTTTTAGTGACCTTTTCTAATTACTTTGCGCTCCAGTCATTAATGTAATATCCACCAATATATTTTGATATAACGTGAAAATTTTGAACTTAATGAACAGTTGCGGTAATCAGTAAAGAAGAAATTGAACTTAATGAACAGTTGCAGTAATTAGTAAAGAAGAAAGCGGCTAGTGGTTACGAATACATTTCAGAGAGAATTTAGGATCTACTACAGGAGTACTTAAGAGATCTTACATAAACTGTCCCTAGCACCAGACGACTGATTTCAAGAGCAAACAATTTACCTCTCCATCACCGTGATACGAATTCCCGCAATTCGATAAAAAAGGACTTCTTTATGCCTTGCGTTGCGAAGCAACGGAGTAGATAACAGGAAAATTTTCGCAACGCTTCGGAGATCCGAAAGCACGCGACGACCTTCCGCTTATCGCGATTGCGAGAGCCATTGTTCCGCCGGGGATGTCGGGCTTTTGTTGAAAGAGGAATGAAAACAACTGGAAGTGGAACCGTTTCATCAGTGGAACCAGGGTGACGTGCGGCTACTATTTTTTTCGAGCGACGAACTTTGACATGCGACGGATATCTGTTGGAATATATCGGAAACGAGCCTCGCCGTTTCACTCCCTGCCCAGCATGTTGACTCTTTTAGCAATAATAGAAGTAACTTCTTCCGGCAAGTGAAGCAGAATACGCTCAAAACACTCCACGAGTAAACGCGACAAGCACTCTAACTGCTACGTAGCCTTACCTAGGGCATTTCATCAATTCAACCGGAAGCGTACATCAGGAATGAGCGTATCGATCCAGGTGGACCATACAGATAATTCCTCGTCAAGGTACCTTCTTCATTTCCGGGGTAATGAATATGAAACAAATATGAAGTTCTGCTGCGAGAGTTCTCCGAGTAACACGCTTACGTAATCCAAAAAACGAATTTCTTTAAAACCATCATTAAAAAATTAAAAATTTGATTGTCAATAAGAATGGAACTAAATTAATAACCGCTGGTTATATAAAAAAATTAGGATTCTGGAGTAGCGATCTTCGAATCAGGGTGTAAAAGAAGAATGATGGTGACCCACAAAAGACCACGATAAATATACATAATAGATGAGAGTACCAAATATCGCATACCACGGTGAATAGGATAAATTAAAAGAACGCGTTTTGAGATAACAAGAACTGTATCGGTCATACCATTGACAATGGTAAGAATCCAATGAATAATACAAGATAATAACAATATAGGTATACCGACAATACAAAACCAATACGCGACGAAAATCAGACAAGAATATTGGAGGAATTCTTCTTGACAGATTACAATTTTATCTGTATAATATACCTTGCTTTGCTGTTCATCGAAACTGAATGTGCGACAGGATCTTGTAATGTTGCCCGTTAACGTAAGAATGTAATCGAGTGACTTCAAAAAGAAAACCTAACAATGGTTATTTTATAACCAACTACATTAACACCTTGCAAGCCAGCTTTCAGCGTAGAGCATAGCAGCTGACATAAAAGACTGCGTTAGAACTCAATATTAGAACTAATGCTAGTTTAGTCTTTGGGTCACTTTGGTTACATTTTATCTTAAGTTACTTCGCATGATAAAATGCTCCGAAATTCCCACAAGAAAATAAATGAATAAGATAGTTTCCCAAGGAGGAGGGAATGGGATGAGGTGTTTTCTTACCGGCCCACACTTCTTCCTCGATACTCCAGTTTACAGCTGAAACAAATTAGCTTTGAGAGAAAGGAAATAAATACTGGAGAAGCCTATTCTTCGCAAAAGAGGGGCTCGAGCAATTCTTAAGCTACACTTGTAAAACCTGAGCAACACTGATGCAGGTCTTGTTCAGAGCAGATAAGTAAGACACTCGATTCCCAGTAGCGCTCAAGATCTAAATTCAAACATGTTAAAATAAATAATGACAGATTGATTACATAATTGATTAAAGTTACATAACTGATTGAATAAAATAAATATTTAGTCGAGAAAAGTAAATTTAAGGGTCAATGACGGACATCTTTGAAAAATTAAGGCTATTTGATATACGGTTAAAATTTTCTGAACTGAATGTTCGGGCGGGACTGAAGTGGTCGAGAACGTATTGATAAACGAGAAGTCAAATTTTCATAAGGCCTCATACTCTGAATAATAGAGAAAAGTAATATACCTTTTAACAACAAAAATAGCTCTGTGAAGAACAAGGTTTGATAGGTAACATCGTAATTTTTTCCACGATCGATTCGAATAACGGAGAGTAAGAAGAAAGTCCATTAATTAAATTAAAAAATCAGCAATAAATTGAAAAATAAAGAAAATGTGGTTCGAAGAAGCAAGAAACATCCTTTGGCGAGGATGAAGCAGCAAATTTGAGTCCAGTATTAAACGCAAGAGGAAGTGAAGTGTATGTTTACAAACATTATTGGAGTTAAATCATTACATAGCCCGGAGTTATTCTGAAAACTTCTGTTTTAAAACAGCAATATCTCGGTTAGTGCGCAATCCTATCGCGTATTTTGATCAATGTGCGCGCAGGTGAAGATGTTCAAACAAAATTAAAAACGACCTAACTTTGCAAAATGCAAGCATCTCTTCCCTAATATTAAAAAAAAATTTTCCAGTTGTTTTTGCTGTGCCTACGCGCATTTCTCCGTTTGAGATAACATTGGAAATATGCTTTTTTTGGAACAATTCATCTTCGCTGGATATCACTCCATATTGGAGCTTCGCCTGATTTAAGATTGTAGATTAAAAACTTAAGAGGAATAATTGAAGCTTGTCAATCCTCTGGAAACAACAAAGTAATGAGGATAAGAAACACCCAATCCGTTTCGTTTCCGCCTGTTAAAAATAACATCTTCGATTCCGATGGTTTAATACGGAAGGTCATCAATTATTTTTCCGCTACGGTTCTCATTTCCTCCTTACCCCACATACATTCTGTACAAGATGATGATAAATAGTGGTTTACTTCGTCGAAGCAATTAAAATCGAATCTAACCTTCCTTGAGCCTCTTCAGTACTGGGAATGCGGAAAATGTATTTTACTAAGAAAAGGAAATTCGCCAGAATTATATTACAATCAACTTTTTTGCAAAATCGCTCTCAGAAAGATGGATAAAAACGCCTCCTCGTCCATAGAAGAGGAAAAGCGGTCACGACTGAGTACAAATCCGCGGAAGAAGAGATCGGGTGGAGCAAAAAACGTAGGCTAAAGATTACCTTCTGTTGAAATAGCATTTCCAAGACTTCCTTCTCTTATTGGTTTCATGTTAGAGCAACGGCTGAATGATCGAGAACAATCTACGCTGGATGGAGATGAACGACATCACCCGCACTTATCCTAAAGCCATCGAAATCGCTGAGAGGACAGCGACGAGACATCGTGAAAGGAAAGAGTTAACGCGAATAAATGAAAGAAGGCATTTTATTTGTAAATTTTGTAAGCATACATTGCCCTCCACCATATATTTTCCATTACACTTCCAAATTAAATTAGAAGATTAAAATGAAGTCCATAGAGACGACCCTGATATCGTGGAATTTTATTTTCATGCCTACAGAAAAAATAATTATTATTGCTTATCCACAAAATCACGTATCTGTAACATGTCACTGCATTCGAAACAAATATTGATAGTAGAACTGCACCCGCTGTTTTCGCCAGGTAACTATAATATCATCGATACCCACCTGCCATAAGCCGAAAGGCGGGTCGCAGGGTATTCATGTAGATGATACCGATGGTAGAAATGTTGTGGTAAATCAACCACCCTTATACATTCCTTCAGATGAGAAACATATTGAGTGTGACAATTTCTTCCGAATAAGCAAAGTCGTGTGATTCTTTTACGTAGGACGAAAAGGCGAATACAAAGGGTATACCTACCGTAGGAATATTAAAACGTTTCAAAACTTACGCGCATTGCCTTCGATGGGTGTCTGAAATTTTCCAGCAAAATCTTTACCCAAACTGTAAAATTCGCATGTTCCTATTTCTAACGAATGATTTCCTAACACAAAATATGAAGCATAAGTGAGTGGATACAGGTCATATAAATTCTTGCAAATTCAGATAACCAACTAATAACTAAAAGTAAAAATTACTTCCAGTTTTTTACTTGAGTTTACATAAATTCACATAAAAATGTGGAATGAGTTAATTCTATAGCACGTATAATCAATAACTTACATACCAGGGTCGTTCCAGTTTTTGTCGATAAACCACATCAGGAACTATCAACAATAACAACGAGATCTGACCCCTTAAATTAGGCAACTCCTACACCTTGCCAATCGATAGTTATTTCTGCGAGGATTGTACACGCTGATAAGGACATATTCGTAAAAATATTTTAATACACCGTTAAAGCAAACGGTGCAAACAGATTAATGAGCTATGCGGTGCAGAAGTAAAATAAATTTTCGATCGAAAGAAGAATAGATTTAATGGACGAGAGGTGTTGGATGAAATGCGCCATCACTCTTAGGACCTGTATTATAATGTATACTTAAAATGGACTTTAACTAAAGTTCACTTTAGAGGCCAGTATTACATTGTTTTCTCAGAGTCAAAGTGTGTTTCTCCATGTTAATTCATTATACATATAGGATATTTACTATAATCTTCACTTTAACTCCAACAAAACATTATAATACCAAGCCTTAAAGTGAACTTTAGTTAAAGTCCATTTTAAGGTTGCATTATAATACCAGGCCTTAGTTTCATGATATATATGAAAATTTTAACGATTAGCAAGCTACGACCTTATGCGGATCGTACGTTCCATAATCATACTATATACCATATGTTCGAACATTTACGTAAGAGGAAGAGAATACGAAAGCCGTAAACATTTCCATAACTATAATACTCATCGGAAATAATTTTGAAACACGAATCACTACTGAGACCAATATCAAAGCCGACTAACGTAGTGGAGAAGATGAGGGAGGAGAAGAAATGCGGCACTCTGGCGTCTAAATGCTCTGGTTCGCATCCCCTCCGTGCCTTTCGGAGGGGTTTCACATGTCAGTGCCCTTCTCCATCCCAACGATCCCATTCCTTCTGTGCCCACCGTGATAAATTTCTCACCTCACCCCTTTCCATCATATATGCAATATACTCCATCGCATTCCAAAACTCTTTTTCTCTTTGCTCTACGAAGCGTTCGATACGAAAAAAACACGGCTGGCAAATCCCATTTTCTCCTTTGCACTCGCGAGAGAAGTGCATCGGTACGATTCTGTGGACCATTGAATTCCTTTTGCTTTGCCCATTGTTTATAGTTACGGAGATTTGAATGTTACTGTCGCGTGGAAGGGACCATTTCAAAACATCGTTCTCCGTCACTGGTACTATCGGTAAGTAAAACAAGAGGTTAAGAAATTAAAAGTAAAGCGACAAGCAGCTATTGCACCAGTGGTTTCTTAACCAGTCAGATATAACAAAAGCTAGTTCTCTTCACGAACATAAACATCAGTTTCATCATGATTGTTTGAACAATACCGAATCTTTAAATACGACATAGGTTTCGGTTATGATGATGAGAGAGCAAGAAAGGAATGCTAATGACGGAGCGAGAGTTAGTTTCCATTTATAAGTGCGAATCGTAGTTTCGGGACGGAAGCAGTTATTTGCACAATGGTCGATCCGAGGAAGGAAGAAATACTCACCTGCCACATGCTTTCAAAAGAAGGACATTTTCAAGATTGAATAGCCAACAAATGGCACGCCTCTCATACGAAATGACAAACAGGAGAGAAAAAGAACGTATTCGCGTGCACTGATGCCTGTAAATAGACTCCCAGAACAATTGCGTCACATCACCCTGTCACAAACAGATGTTTGTACACAAATTTGTTTGACTCTACTTTGTAAGTACTAATGTATGAAAATACATGGATATCATTATACAATACGATCTTCCAGGGCTGGAAATTCAAATTTTACATCCGCTACTTAACGATGAAAATAGTTTGCTAACAGGAGAGCGATGAAAGAAAGAAGTAATACGAAATGAAAACATAAGGCCTTCAAGTAAGAATATTTTTGTAGATGGTTAGACAAATAATTATGTAATATACCTCGGATGCGTTTTTGAATGGAGAGGTTATTTACGAGAGAAACCAAACTGCCTTTCCCATTTGCGGGAAGATTTTGTAATAAAACGTACAAAGAAATCTAAGCACGCACTCTTACATTTAGAAAGCAAAAGTACCTCCTAAATGAATTCGAAATACACCACTGTCATTCAGCCAAACTGAAGACTTATTCTTAGCCATAAATGTGACGTAGAAAAACAAGATAAACGATCATATTAATATCGACGAAAATGCCTTAGAGCTAGCTCTACCTTCATTTGAAGAAAACAATAAATATATTTAACTTTAACGATTACTGTATCAAACCAAAAACATCATAAGCCTAACCATTGACCGAAAAAGATTTTTCTCATATTTAACGAGATAACTTTATTTTGTTATTAAGATATCTCAAAAGTCTTTTCATTCCCTATTCTCTTACAATGCCAAACACCCACCACGTTAAACAATTAGCTTAATTAACCTTTCCGACGTCTTTTGATTTAAAGTATAAAAATAATCGCCATGTTCTGAATAAGAATTAGAATGGAAATACAAAACCAATGGTTTGGCTCATCGTAGCGGACAATCACGTTCAAATGACAAATGATAGAATAGATTGATCGGGAAATAATTGGGAAAAGTTAACCCCCTTCTAAATAAGACAAAACAAGCATAACTGTTGCGTAGGTAATAGCATTGAAAGTTGGAGAATGGATCGCATTTACTATTAATTACAACCCAAACGCAAACTAGAAATTAAAACATAATACGTTTCTGTTATGCAAAGGCGAATATCAACAAACAGAGGCCTAGGAGCAAGGATTATTTTGAGGCACTACTAAGAGATAACTCATTTAGAAACGACAAAAACGAAACCACAAACGACCCTGTTTTGGTCCCCGTTAACGGCGAGCCACTAAGCATGCGTCTAATGGTAAACCCGTCCTTGCTATTTCGTACTTGTTTTTAACTCCTCGAGAACTGCACTGGGAAAGCAGATATCCCTACAACTTAGGCTACCCGAAAATCGCCACGGAAATTTTACAAATAATCTCTTTTCAGAAGAGTGTAAATTGTGATAATCTATCAAACACAATTCACAGTTTGATCAACAGCCATCGGCCGAGGTGGCGGAGAGGTTGGCGTACAACACTAAGATCCCGGGTTCGAGTCCCGATTAGTCGGATTTTTCCTGTTAGGGAATGGTTGCTTGTGTTCATAAGTGATGATTAATTATAAAATTGATATAATTGGGGTCATTCAAGAAATATTAATAACAATTACTGAATTAGAATGAATCTAGTTAAAGCCTAACTAGGGCTGTTTGGCGTACGCAATGAGCACAAAAACTTTTCACGTATACGAAGTACTTTTACAAGAGAGAGTAGAGGTTTCATTGAACGGGACCTCATAAACCCGCATGTTTGATGCAATTTCTTATTTAGTCCTCCGGCCGAAAAGTTGGTCAACTCTTGTCAACATAAAGTGTGGGACGTTTGAGCAAGATTCAATAACCCGAATTCGGTACTGGTAACTCTGAATTTCAACAGTGGCCTTGAAATACCTGTGCTCTCATTGAAATCTGCTTGATCAAAACCTGCCTCGAAAAAATAGTTGGCAAGGCGCCTGAACGGAATAAAGACGCTTCATTTACATCCAGCGCACCGCGCGAAAAAGAATACGACCTCGACAGGCCATAACTTCTCCCAAATTCCAGCGCTCGAGTTCCTTTTTTCCTTAGCCGAAATTATGAATTAAAAAGCGATCGAACCAGTAATAGAACGGGTCTGTAGTTTTATTGGGCGTTGAGTGACATACGTCCAAGGATAAACACGACTGCTATGTCCCTCCGGCTCTCACTTTTCCTGCCCCTTCCAGACGTGGCACCCACTCGGCAAGAGGGCGCCCGCGCTGTCGGACACCCCAGCCAGAAAGTGAGAGCCGTGCATCCACACACTTCGTGCGGAGTGGGAAGTTTGATGGAGCGGGAAGGAGTCCGTCAAGAGCGACGGTGTGAAAGAAAAAGAAAGAAAAGAGAGAGAGTGAGCGAGCGAGTTTCGTTCCGGATTCCTGGTAGAAAAATTCTCGAGAGAATCGACTCGCGAGTACTTCGTGGGAACTGTTTTAATTAGGCGGTGAATAATGAGAGAAAGAGGAGAGTATGCGCGGACCTCTTCGAGGATTCCTATTATAAGGGAATTCCGAGGTGTGTGGGGTGCGCTGGTGTGGGGAGGGAAAGGTGGGCCGACGACGTGTTGTCGTCTCACCCACGCGGAGGACGCGAAACAGGTCTCCGCTGCGGAAAGGGCATGAAAATCGCTGGAGCAAAACCGCGCTGATGCTGCTAAGCCACGCCCATGTCTCGGTGCGGGGAAATGATTCGGGGGACCAAGGCGAAAAGCGCTCCAGAGATATCGTTGAAAGTAAAAGGCAAGGCACGGTCTAAGACGTGTATTAAGCTGCTTGAACAGCCGGGAAACTCGGTGAAGCGACACTTTTCCGCTTTCTTTCGCCGAGGACATTTTTCCAGGCATAAGAAAGGAAATTTGCAATATTTCGGCACGAGAAACGCCATACCCGATACAAGCGAGAGTGAATGCTAATTTCCGCGAAATAGTTAAATGACGTGATTAATACATTACTAAAATAATAAATCGCTTTTCATCGCTTTCTGAATACATGAATACCAAATAATTTTTTTTTTAATCTAACGGCCTTCATACATATATAGAAATCTAAAAATTAAAATTATTGCAACATTACAATGCTAATATTACCGTTATTGGAATGGTAATAATATAGTGATATGTCAGCAAATTAATTTGAAATACGATAAAATTGCTATGAATCGGAACTAGGAAAAGCAAACAAGAACAGCAAGGTAAGCAAACTGTACTGTTTCTTGGGCTCCCGGATAGCCAAGTGGGCAACGCGTTCGACTTTGGTGAAAGCGGTCCCGGGTTCGATTCACGGTGGGGGCCTACGTGCGAAGTGCACGAAGCACTTTTAACAATACTACTGATCTGTTTCTTAATCATCAAGGTCGCACGAGGATTTTTAATAAAGATAGACTAATAAGAAACTGAAGTTTAAATGAGATAAATATCATTAAGTAATCTTTAGACCAAGGATATCGTGACACCTATCGGAAGGAAATTATGCAAATAGACTGCCCTTAGTAAATACCTCGAGAAACTTAAACGAGTATTTCATATAACTGTACATCAGCATGAGGAATACGCAATAAAATGTAGAATTACGGTATTTCCATTACGTAAGAAAATCGCATAAGTAAAGATGATGAGATTCCTTGTAATTACTCATGTCGCTGAATAAATAGCGCAGTTCAGCAGTTTCATGAAAACATTAGCATATATAATGCATAATAAATCGTTTGAGTTATGCAATAAATGAAGACTATTCTCGAAAGGAATGTATTCAGTAAGTCATGATAAATAGAAAGGTAATTAAACATTTCTTAGTTTCACTCTCAGCACACTATTCGCATTGTAACCATCCATCGATATAACACATTTACGGCAAATACACCTCACTTGGCTAACTATCACGCTTTCTAAAGCAACGAGCGTTACAAAAGGCTGCTTTCTTGGCATTCGTCCTCCCACTTTTCTTCTTTTTCATCTAGAAATGGCGTATTGGAGTTGTACCGCCTTAGCGTATTCGTAAACGTCAGACCAACATTATATTTCGCCGGATATTTTTTTTAAGTATGTCATAAATAAACAAGGATAAAACTTTCACTTGGAGAAATTTTTATTTTCAAATCTACGACATAAAATAAAAGGAGCGACCAACATCTCGGTCGCTTATTATTAATTTAAGGCCTTATCTTCTCGTCTGCATTTCCCACCTCTGTTTCATAAAATCGATGCAAGGCCATACGAGTCGCCGCTTTTATCATGATACAATGCCCATCGTCGTTCCACCAACGAACTCAGCAGTTTTTAAGTGGGTCAGCGTGTTTCTTTTTTGAATTTATTGACACTGTTACTCAGATTGCCACGAAGATGAACTCGAGGGAAAACGAAATTTCCGGAGCATAAAACAAAGGTCGCTGCGAATTTTGAAAGTTTCCCGTAAGCTGAGAAGCGATACAATTAAAGGAAATTCTTCGAGGGAGAGAAGAGGAATTCTCTCCAGCGAAAATAAGAGGACGGATAAAACAGGACCTATTTGTGCTCTGCTGATAATATAACTATCGACAAACATCTCCTGGCGACATCCCAGCTATCGAATAAAGGGTCCCAGCGGTGAATGATGACTATCTTGTTTTAGAATGAGAATGAGATAGAAAGTTGCCCTTTTTGTAACATAGATTCTTTTGCCAGCCGTCAATCCACGCGAATGAACATCAAATGTCGGCTGTGACCTTCATTATTACCAATCCAGAATCGGAAGACAATTTTTTATTTTATTAAATTGTTCTTTTCAAAGTTTAAACAGTTGAGCAAATCATTCAAATCCACTCTGTGTAACACTCAGAAAAGAATAACGCAATTGAAATAATGTGATAAGCATCAGATAATTTCCATATGGTACCGTTAGTGTACCTAAGCAGAAACTCCATTCTACCAACTTACATCCCATTATGTGGATATAAAAACTGCACAGAAATTATTAAATTTGCATTAATACATTTTCAACCGTTTAACCTTGCCATAAATTTGGGTTTAATTCCCCACTACGTCACAAATCCTCGAAAAGTAATGAACGGTATGTTGTTGTATAGTATTGTTAAAAGTGCTTCGACAGCTATGGTCATTTCGCACGTTGGCTCCCACCGGGAATCGAACCCGGGACTCTTTCACCGAAATCGAATGCGTTGCTCACTTGGTTATCCGGGAGCCCGACCGTAATGTTACTCTGATATAGTAGTATTAATAATTTTATTAGAACAATTTTATTACAGTTAAAATTCGTTGAAATCACTTTCCGATATTTCGTGCATCGATACGATATTAAATGAATTTATATACTTTGCATAGTATTGTATAACAGTAATTTTTAGTTTGGTAACGTGGCCTATAATGTTTTATTCGATACAATAGAAATCAAATTCTCCGAACTAAAGTAGTTTTTTACCATAAAAATTAAATAAAATATCTTCATCTTGGGAAGTTTTTAAGAAAAGCATTTGCATTTATAATTTGTTTTATTATATTTACGTCAAATTGAAAGTTTTGAAATGGTGAGTTATGGTAGAAAAACTTTCTTAATAAACGGATCACGGCAAAAAAAATATTTTCTGGGGCATTCTTAGCACAGGGCGAAACCAGCAAGTGCTAAGAAAAAAAGAGCAAAATAAAACAAAATACAAGCGTAATGAATAAACATGGCGATCTACCACGATCTTAGGCAAGATACAGTAAATACTGCGTGTTCATAATGTATCTTAAAAATCAGCATAAAAAAATTCGAGCCTTTCTTAAGTTAGAAAATGACCACCAATTTGCAATTTCTCTCCGCCAATAGATTGAGACTAACGCAATGACTAAAGATTCTCTGGCTACCGTATCTCAGACAAAAATAAAATTTTGAAGAAGTTTACTCGAGGCGTTTTCCGCATTATGAGGAATCACCTAATAATCAAGTAATCACCGATGCAACATAAAATCGAAGCTGAGGAATCAAAATCTAACTTGCCCAACTCAAATGGGTCAATGACAGTTACGTGCAGGATGGACATTTTCGTCATTCGCACGTGCTCTATGCCACTTTTCCTTTTAACCTCATCCATCACCAAGTGTTTAACATTTTATCAGCGTAAATCCTATTTGTAAGGGGAAAAAGATTCGCGACCTCACCCCCTGCGAAATTTCGGAATTTTCCGAAGGCAACCGATATCACTTTCCCTTAGGTAATACATGCGTTTGACTTTGATTCCTCGCATAACAGATATCAGTAAGTGATGCTATGTGGCTATTAACTGCTTTTATATCTATAGGAGAAGATTCAATAAATTACAAGACTATTTACTGTTGATAATTTTTCAAAAAGGATAACTGTGGATTCATTTACGAAAATTATTCACTCGATTTTTACCAATTGTCGATGAGGTTAACTTTTCTCCAAAGCTGAAAGCTTGCCGAGACATTTTGACTCCAAAGTACGTCTTTAATTTTGGTTCTTGATAGGATATGATGGGTGAAAATGATTTATGCCATTAGCCTGATAGCCCTGAGGTAAAATAGCGTAGACGCTTTACAAGAGAGTAATTTCGCTGCAACAATAAATTCCAACGAATTTTGTTAATCTTTGTAAAATCTTTCAGAGAAATGTTATCAGATCGACGTACAAAGAAAGCAAGACAGATGAATGTAGAAGCATTCTCAACATTCAAATCAAACAATAAGGTTCCAAGACAATTCAAATTAACTAGTGTAATTGCTTGAGTTTAAATTTTTTATAAAGTATAAGCAGTTGAAATAGGATAATAATTTAATGACTTAATAATAAAATGATTAGTAGCGATGGATACGAAGAATAAAATACGATTACAGTACTATTAATTAAGTCTCCCAAAATGAAAATTATAGACCGAGTTCGAAAGCAGAAGTGGCATATATCTTTTTAAAAAATAAGCTTTGTTGTTCTCACGTTGTTCTTCCTTTATAGTTAATGACATGACAACAACGGAACGGAACTTGAAAACGAAGTCTAAAGGTACTCAATTCACACTAAGGCAAGATTTCACATCACGGTAATGCCGGTGGTATGAAAGGAAACAGTAAAAGAAGGAATGTCCGCTTCATCGATTATGCAGCCCCGCATATTCTTCACACGGAAAACGTGAAGAGGATCTTCGGTAGAAACCATTTTAAAAATAGAAAATTCAGCAAAGATCACGTAGATGTCGGAGGTCACCTTGGTTCGTATGCCACTATTTCCAGTTTCACACTTCCGCGGAAGATTAAATCGGAAGTGCTTTTTACAAATCTAACCGCCCTTTCCTTGAGGCTTCCTGTCCTTCGACACACCCTACCGTAAACATGAGAGAATCTTATTTAAATTTATTAAAAACAGATACCATTTACCACACATTACCATACCTAGTAATAGACGCTCTATCAATCATGAAGCCACAGCCATCCATGCCAAGAGGGGAATGTTTACAAACAAGAACAAAGAATAATGTAAAAACTGGTACCGATGAGAAAATTTACAAGAAAGATTGATTAAAACTTTTAACTTATACATGCGGTGATACTTACATCGTACAAGAGCTAAGTACACTCAATTATGCAAATAATTTCCTGTAAGCATAAGGAAAACCCTACTTCAAAGGTCACATCTTTCCAGGAAAATTGATTATAAATTCAAATTATAGAGGCAAGAGAAGATTTGAACAATTAAAGGAATCAATTATTTACACAATTTAATGGAACAGATTCTGACAAATTCAATAGCGCGAAGAATCGTGCGTATTTTAGAAGACTATGGCGTTTCGCTATAACACGATATTAATTATTTCCGATGAAAGAGGAATAAGAACAACTTAATCACGTTACCACAGGATTTAATATATACGCTACGCGTCCAAACCTAGGTAGTATATATTAAATCCTCTGGTAACGTAGTTTAAGTTGTTCTTATTCCTCTTTCATCGTGAAGAGCTACCACAAAGTTGAGGCCGAAATAGTGGATTTTGTTAAGTATTTCCATTAATCCTGTTTATCACCCGATTCTATTAACAATATCGTCATGCAAAATGCTGCAACTGCAAAATGCAATACTCTCCAAATACCATATACATCTCCAGTAACATGCTGTATATCCCTGCTAAATCTCGAGGTACTCCCATCTTTCAAACATTTATTTCCTTTTCGCTCCAAACATCGCTAAAAATGAATTTAATAATTTTCTTTCGATAGAATTTCAGCTGCCGCAGCAGTTCCTAGCAAATTATCGTTACTGAAGGCTATTTTCTTCACCCAACGTAGACTTACGGTATCCTCGGAAAAAAATAATGCATTCAACGACCTTCAACTCCGATGCACCGAAAACAACAATTTCTAAGGCATCCTCATGTAGGACAAGGGCTAGCCGTGCATCGAGCAATGAAGATGGGGAAAACGGGTTACATTTGAAAACTCCGCAGCCCTATTCGACGCCAGACACCTACCGGTCGACCGCCTCCGGAGGGAGAATGCAAAGAAAGCAACCGAGGGCCAAAAGGAGACGTTGGGAGATGGAAGTGGGGAGAAGCCACTTCCCCTAGCGTTCTCTCGCGGCTTTCACGTACGCCTCCGGACTTACAATCAGGCAGTGTGAACGGCGTACGCCCATCCTTTTGACGAGGAACGCATCAGCAGGCCGGCGGCAGACGCACGAGCAAGAAGATAGGTCCTTTCCCCGACTTCACCCCCTCCAATTACCCATCGAGGCTGCCAATGTCCCTCCCTCCGCCAACTCACTCCAGCATGCTTTCCGACACCACCTTCCTTTCTCCGGGGACGAGCGGAAGTTGAGTTCCCTTTAGTTGCACGCACAGAGAGCGTGGGGCCTCGCGAAGGCTCTCCTGCAGCCCTCAGAGTTCAAGGACCCGCGGAGTATCGCCCACATGTGAGATTCCGTGCCAGCATATAAATCACGACGAGACTAACAACAATGGCGATTGCTAATTCCCGAGTATTAAGAGCGGCTTCAGGGGCGAGCACAAGGCAACTCGAATTTATATTCATGGATGGAAATTAATAAAATTGTATCTTACTATCAGACACTGCTCCCAAGCTTACGTCTTTATTCCGTAATTCTACATGTTTGACGTCGGAATGCTACATCAGATTACTTATGATAAGTCAGATTTGTTACATGAAAGATCTTGAAACTGATTTTCACGACCACATAAAATACATGTTATTCCAAAATAGTCCGCAGGTTTACAACGAGTTTCCATATAAAATGAAAACGAGCTCACTGAAACCTGAAAATGCCTATTTTTGCTACTTAAATAAGAGAAAATCCATCAACGACAGACATTTTTATTTTTCATGATTTTGACTTTACTAAAACAAAGAAACGTAACCTCGCTTACTTAACTGCATTAAACGATAGCCCGAGATAATTTTATTTCAATGAAACATAAAATCGTTAAAATTAAATAAGAACAGATGATACTAGATAGACGAATGAATTTCAACCAATCGAAAAATGGGAATACTATTGCGGAGACACTGAAAATACAGTAAGGTAAAACTACCTTGATACAGAATACAAATAGTAAGGAAAGCAATTTCCGAAAGAAAAAAGTTTACCTCCCCTGAATCATTTAGTTTTCTCTTGAGCAGCTTACAAGGTGCAATACAAATTAAAACAATGGTCAGCAATAATGAAACAATGGAAATGAACTATGGGTATAAAATGACTGTGCTAAGAATAGTAACTTTAAAAAAGTTGGCAATCACATTAACAAGCTAAATGCAGAAAGAGACTTACGTTGACCTAATAAGGATAATAACGGAGCTAGCAGATGGCTACGCAATAACGTGATGATTGGGTTACGGTATATAGAGAATCAAACGAAATTAATGACGTCTGAAAGGTGATTTTGCTACCGGGCTATTTATACAGTAGAAGTACTTCCTTCGAGATAGTTTGGCTTGTTTGTTCCGAAATATCTGTCTCATTAATCATTACTCGAAGACATTTTTCTTACTTTGCTGAGACAAAAAATTTCACTTTCTGCAACGCTTCGCTGTCACTCGTACACTGAAGTCGAAACGAAGCTGCAATGAAATTAACTATAAATTAACCGAAAAATATGAGGTATGAATGAATGCTGTGATACACCACAAATTCGGAGGTAATTTCATTTTCGAGACGAATTCATCACAAAAATTATTTCTACCACTATTTATCAAAATGAGATAAATATTCATATTTTCAATTGTCTCGTAAAATATTAAAGTAATTGATATTCATAATCATCATTCACAAATTATGCACAATGGAACCTCAATTTATAACGACGGTCTTCATAGCCGCCAGGTTCCAAAGCAAATACAAAAGTTGACAAATTAAAAAAAATTGAGATCACGTGTTAAAGGATTTCAACGAGATAAAAGTTAACTAACAATTGAATAATGATTTTCCCCATACATTCTAAATGATTTGAATGATCTGCTCATCTTTAAAAGACTTATCGACTTCTCCACTTCTCGACATATTATAAAAAATACTTTCCGCAAAGGTAAGAGAAAAACACTTCCGCTTACGTCCTCAACACTTAATATCATAGATTGCTTCATCATTAATTAATCATATTAACTAAGGTAATACGAGTGTTTAAATTATCTTTCTGAACTGCGTAAAACGATAAAGAGTAATGCATGCTTCTGACTTACATTGACAACACTTCCATCCTAGGAAAGTTTCACAAACCAAACGTGCTATCACCTCACGGTCAAATGGTCGATTGAAGGTGACAAAAAGTCTCAACAAGGAACAGAATGACAAGTAACATCAAGATAAGAGAACAGTATTAAAAAACAACAAAAAGCAATATACAGCGAGTTAAAAATACAAATATATAAATGATATCACAGGAAGCAGTATTTTTGCGTCACTTGATAAGTTAAAATAGATGGAAATGAAATGCTCCGGAAGCAATAAAATTAATTTACGTATGCCTCAAACAGTATCATTACATAACTTAGTAACTATGAGACGTTATCAGGTCACGATAATTCCAGTAGAACTGCTGCAATGAGCGCAGATACACACACTTAGTTTTACGATACATTTTGTTTTAATCCATTAATTCTCATTTTTTCACTATAACATTTATGTTGGCAAAGAAATTCGGGAATATAAAACTCTCGACCTCACGATTTTCACGGGATCAAAGGAGATAAATATTACACGCGCGGAAATTTTGGCTAAGGATATAGAGATAACGATACTTTCGTAACGATGGGTTCTCACTGCCTCGATTCAAGATGCGGAAAAACGTTAAAAGCTAAGAAGTTATGAGCGTTCACAGAAAATGTTGAAACATAAAAACAGTGAATATGCCTCAGAAACTCACTAAAAAAAATGTGTGTTACGAATTTCAACTCACGAGATATATGAAGAGGCCACTGGCCAATAATACGCAAATTTACATTTCAAAAGTATCCTAAAAAAGACATTTTCTTCGGGAATTTTGAAGTTCTAGCTTCGGAATCATTAGTTCAAATTTTTCACACGGTAAAAAGTTTATAATTATTTTCAGATAGGCCAACTTGTTCGACTGCACTGAAGAAAACAAATGAGCCAATTGAACGTTACTAAAAAGGAAGAATTTCTATTGTATGCATTAACTAATGACATGTTCGCGGAAACCCGATTTCAAATACAAAGAAGCCAAACAGACTTTTTGTTACTGGGCACCGTCTTACTTTTAATCTTTGCAGGTGGGTACGTCTGACGTAGTTAAAGCAAGCAGACAGTAAAACAGTAGTAGTATTATTGCTAAAAGTGCTTCGACAGCTTAGGTCATTTCGCACGTAGGCTCCCACCGGGAATCGAAACCGGGACCGCTTTCGCTGAAGTTGAACGCGTTGCCCACTTGGCTATGCGGGAGCCCCGACAATAAAACAGTAAGCTTAGCAAAATATGACATCATAACAGTGCGTTCAATTTTAGCTTTTGCACTGCTGAATATGCGAATAAACAATAAGCTCAAACACTATACAAAAATCGATATAGTATATAAACCAGAGTTTTAATGCAGACTCTGTACCAAACGCGAAACGGAAGTTTTTCGGTAAATCGATGAAGATGATCCGAGACAAACCCGATGGATTATTTTTAGATCTACATCAAATTTTAGAATATTTCATAAATACCAAAGTAATGTTACCTACAAACGTGAATGTCGATATTAAGCAACAAATTAAACGCTATTTCCTATGGGGAAATCCCTAGACAGTATAACTTAGCTTATAAATCGAATCGGCTCAAGAACGAATTCGATTAGCTCCACAGCACGATTCATCCTTCCTTTAATAGGTATAGAGCAAACGGGCATTACATACGGATGAAGTTAGCACATAACGCAATCGTTAATTAGCTGAAGTACATACAATTACGAAATGTCCTTGGATTGCTAATTACAAAAGAAACGATCGTCACATTCTAAATTTACAACAAGATGATGGCATTCACAGCTCATCCACTACCATAGAGACCACATGTATAATTGCTAAAATAGAAAAGAATTTCTTCCCGTTTCGCTGTACCTCTCGGAATTTAAACTAAAAAAGTTGACACTGGTGGATGTAGTAAATAACGGATCACTGAGGAGAGATTCACCTTTATAACTTTGATATTAGATAAATGTTATACCAAAAATAACAGAGACTAAGAGTACTTCTGAATAAAATGAGCGCTGACGTTAAGACATTATAATGTTCCGCAGATGATACGTGGTGATACCGAAAAAAAATGCTATTACTTCCGTGTCAAATGAATTTCTACACAATTAATCAGAAACTTTTTCGAGGCGTTTCCTTTGAGTCACAATAAAATTGTTTCAATTCCTAACTACATAACCAGTAAAGATTATTGAAACTGCGGAAATCATGTGCCGCGAGAGATACGAATTCGTAAATTACAATTCACACCAGATTGCCTTCAGCAAAAGAGAGAGATTTTCCGTCGACTCTTTCTACATCATCTTTGCGATAATGGGCATTAAGACTCCGGCGCTTACGAATCAAACCGAAACGAGCTGAGGATGCTGAGCATTTAAATACTCTGCAGCAATACATACAGTTCATCTTATCATGTATTTTGTAAAATAAAACTGTTGCCCAAAATATGTTTCTAGTAAAACTGAAGCGTCCTCCACGTCAATTCCGTAGGGCAGAACAACTGGGTGGCGTATTTAGATTTTTTTATTACATTTAGTAAGAATATGGCTCACAATTTTCGACGATTTTTCTGAAGATCAGAAAATGTTTAGAATGTTACTTCGTGTGTGCATATCTGCTTACAAAATGGACACATGCTTAATACCTTTGCGGCGTAAAAATACATACAAGTAGCCATAGAATTAAATGGGGACATGAATTTCGTCTGCTTTAAGCAAATAACAATACCGGTACAGTGGTATTTACATCTTCCAGTGAAAGTTCAACCTTCACCCTTTTTATCATCCGTATCCACAAACCCATCGCGTCAAAAGTTATAATAAATTAAATATTATCGGTAGAGGAAAGGGATTTCAATAGCATTAATTACGTTAAGCACACCGATATTTACATCAATATTTCCACACTGGCAAAAGGAAACACATAAACTACATTTGTTTAGAAGAAAAATACGAGAAAGGTATCAATGCTTAGGGTACATAAATTTCCGATAAGGATCGTCCTCTACCCGCAACTTTTTTTGCCCAAAAACTTAATGTATATAAGTATTTGGTCCTTTCATTCTGTAACAACTGCAACATTTCATACTATATTTTATAGTTACATACACAGAGGTACCACTATATTAGATAATCACAATATGCCTATCTTCTCTTTGCATTTTTCGTTATCCGTTATCAATGTCCTTCCCAGTACTATCATTCATTATCGCTAAAAATAAAACGTAAGGTTTTTTCTTATTAATTTGCTGTTTTTGCCTCTTGTTTTCAGACTCAATTTAAATGCTAGAAAGTCATTGAAATTAAATAAATCAGCCAAATAATTGCATAGTAAAATTTGAGGTATTTAAGCTGAAATTTCAGTGATGCATCGTTTCAAGTAATTACGAGTAGATCACCTATATTTCTATTTACTAATGAAACCAGAATTATTTACCCCCAAAAAACTTCACGTATGTTTTACCCTCCACCGAAAGATCCGTCTGCCCTCCCTTCCTCAGTCGGTCCTAGCCGTGGGAGACTTGGACAATTAACCTAACTTCCTCAACGAGCGTGACCAATCAGCCCTATCCAAGAGTCATCAAAGCTCAGGGATGTGACTACATTCTTTAGAGTCCTGTCTGAAAAATTAGAGCAAAAAGGATCACTCAATAACGTGCCTGAGGGGTCTGGAAGTCTACATTCCATTGGCATCCATGATCCAGGGCAAGTGAAGGGACATCCTCTCCACTACACAATGAATGTAAAGAGATAGAAGGAGTTCAAAATAAATTTTCATAATGTTTCTGAATATACATAAAATATATTAAATCGCTATAACTTTTATCTAAGGGTTAAAAATCACAAATACTGATTACCACTGAAATGCACAGCGGTTGAATTAAATTTTGAGCACAGGCAGTAAAATAATTACCGCATTTGATTATGATAAAATAAACATTTTGAATTCACAAGTTAAATTTTTAGTATTACATAACTATTGCTCTTTAGCCAGTTAAATATACTTCAAGAGAAAATAGAAACTTAGGAAGGAACGATACTTCCATTCAATTGCGATTGGGCCTCAAAAAAATGTTGAGGTAAAAAAACAGCATTATTGAGGCATTATGAAATCGACAGTAAAAGCAAAATCTCTCATTTATGTTGCTCATAAAGCGGGTAATATATTTTCCGAGGTGCGTCATATAATAAAGCTCCTTCCAGGAAGTCCTTCGGAATTCCATTCAAAATGTGCTGCACCAGCTTAATCAAGAATTACTGGCAATCGGACGGAAAAGTTATTACAATCTAAACGTGATTCAACGATCCTTCGAGAGAACATAAAATCAATAAGCTTCGGGATCGATACCACAAAGCATACAAAATAAAAGTGGACAAATAACGCGTTAAGGTCGAAACGCCTCAAAACGTAATGAGCTCTTTCGCCTTAACCTAAATCAATAGGGATGTAACCGATTCCGAGCAACAACCACCGACTCATCCTCCATATTCATCTTTTGGTTCGAAATTAGGACTGATCATTTCAATGCTGATAATCGTCTAGCGATCTAATCTACAGTTTGGAGAGTTTCTTCGTCGCAGTTTCGGTAGCCTTTGAATTGGAGACCATCTAAGTTTAATTTTACTTATTATTTATTTATTTCATCCTTACAGCGAGGTTATAGAGAGAGTTATAGAAATCAAAACAAAAACGTCCAAATACCATTAGAATAATGACCTACGGAAATCACCTCAAAGGCTTTAAAAAATCAAGGCTCCCTTAAGCAAAGTCCTTTGAAGGCGTTTCCCTTGCCCATCTTTACACACGAATAGTACAGAAAAATCATACTCGGGGTCCACCGATGATTGGCTTAGCGCGCTTAGCACCAAGGGCCGGCCCTGCCAAAAAATTTGCCCAAATTTGTAACTAAGATGAAACGCTTCGTGGAGCTTCGACAGCGTTCTGAATAGTGACCATAGCTATGAAAATTAGAAAGGAGGACAAAGTACACCACCAACGGTTGAAAGATGTGAAATCGCTCAATTAAGAAAGGCTTACGATGGGAACATTACGAAACGGCCAATTTATTTGAAATGCATTTCAATAAATGGGGAAAACTATCACGAGCATTCCAATTAACTTCCAGATCAAAACGATCAAGTTGCAAAATTGAATACCAAATATTAACTGCTACGTTAACCAAAGATTGGAGGAACTTTCTTAAACTCTTAACGAGGAAAATGAACGGAGAAATACAAAAGGAAAACTTCAGAGTTTATTTTGCATGAAGACGGCGGAATTAAAGAACAATGTCAATTGCGCTTACCTGTGAGTATTCGAAGAAACTTCATTGTGAAACAAAACAACAGTTTTAAATGCGTTACGTAAGAAATTCACTTTTGCAGTTATTAAAACTTTGCATAAAATATTTTACAGCGTAATTTAGGGAATGAAAAACAATACCGAATCCCACTAGCATATCGTATTTTCTGTTTGAATAATGATTTAATCGAGGATTTTAATGATTAATTTAAAACTCGTGTTAAAAATATTAATGGACATTTGTTTCTCCCATTTTATGAATGAAAAAAATAAATTCAACCGAGATCGTTAAAATCTTTTTCGGAGAAATTAGAATAGTGATTTTATTTGACTGATGAAGATGAAAGTCTAGCAAAATTTCTAAGAAACGAAGTTCTACTAACCCGCAATTTAACCGACCCGACCCGCAGATACCTGCACGAAAGGTGGCGGATAATTTGTTCTTGCGGGTCGGAAAATGTACACTCTTTCGCGGACCAGATATGTAGTTTGCGGATACAAGTTTAGGAATGCGAGCTTGGAAATCAGTGTTTATGCTGATCTCCTCTAGCTAAAACAAAAAAATCACAGAATCCATACTGATTAATGTCTTAATAATGGTTTATCAATTACTTCATCTAATAATATAAATAGATATTTTTTTTCAAATACTTGTTCGGTATGAAGAATGGAATAGAATTTTTTTCATTTATTAAGTCTATCTTCTATAGTTGTCTCTGCCATGATGAACTGAAGTGTTTATATACAAATGGATATAATGATCTTTTTAATTCTTCGTAGAGGTAAATAAATGTTTGCCAGCAGATATAACTTGTATAATATGAGCACCTGAGTTCTGCTTATGGGTCAGATAATTTGAATCTTTTGCAAATAAGGATATGTATGTAGCCTGCGGATACGCATCGGCTACGGATTTGGAAATCTGTTTCTGTGCAGATTCATACAAGAAAATATACACACAGATCAAAAATCATATATATAAAAAGAAAATGTCTATCCGTCCGTCCGTCCCCCTATTTAACTCAGAAACGGCTTGACTTAAAGATCGGTAACAAACTGCATTGTGTTTCTACGATGCTGAAACACCCCCAGGAAAACTATCTTCATTTCTGTAAAGGCCAGAGATCGAACCCAGGAGCACAAAATACGTTTCCCTAAGAGATGAACGTAAAGTGCGTTTTCATGACTTGCAGAGGTCGTTTCTTTTACGACATTAAATTAAATTAGAAACAATGGTCCTACGAAATTGAGATATGTGTCACAAGAAAGGAAAATAATCACAGAATCTTATTTTAGTCGTGAATCGTTCATATAATTTCGAAATTGGAAAAACATTAATAAAATACACGAAAAATTCGTACAATTTTTCGGAAATAAACAACCCATACCTTTGACGACTAAGGCAATTGTTGAACATTGATTTCATGAGTTATCCCATGTACATGCACGGGAATAATCTGTTAGTATACTTTTCCATAAGAAATGTACGTAAAATAGTTTTTCGTTACCTGCAGAGGTTTTTTCTTTTAGAAAATTAAATTAGAAACAATAGTCCTACGAAATCAAGAGAAGTGTCAAAAGAAAGGAAAATGATCATAACTTCTTATTATAGCCGTGAAATATTGATATAGATCCGAACTTTCGAGGATTTTGATAAAACACACGGAAATTTCGTAAAATATTTGGGAAATAAACAACCCATCCCTTTGACGACTACAGCCATTGTTGAATGTTGATTTCATGAATTATTCCATGTAAGTGCACGGGGATAATAAGTACTTTTATAAGAAATTTACGTAAAGTAGGTTTTCATGACTTGAAAATACGATAAGAAATATATTGAGTTATTTTTTGTGCTTAGGTGGACCAGATATATACGATATTGACGGGGGCGTTTACTTGTTTATTGTATCATTCCTAGGGTAAATAAATTATATAAGCAGTAAATACCATAAAATGAAACATGAAAATATATTTAGAAAATGAATTTGAGGAAATGGCCTACAAATGAGTTCATTCTTCTGATAGTTTGTCAGCTACCATTATTACAACGATATTTATAATGAATTCCTTCTTTTACACAGCGAACCCTAATTACGTATGTTTCATTATTATTCATTATTCTATTACATTACTTAGACCTTGTCGATTATTAGCGATGCGATTTTGAACTTAACTACGGCAACTCAAAACTTGCGAAATTCTTGCAATAAAACGATACCCGTTAACAAAAAAAATCAATTAGGCGGGGATTTAAAGCCTACCGAAGTTTTTATACATTGCCAAACAACTCGTACACAATTCAGGAGCCAGAAAGAATCACGTTGTTCGAAATGTTTCGTATTCATTCCATATTCTCATTCGATGAAGTGCTAACATCTGCAGAGATTCAAAGAGAATGATATCGTAATCTTGGTGAAAAGGGCAAAGGGCAATAAACACACAGGAAAGTTTTCATGCTGTCACGCTACTGTCACAGCCTCGCATTCAATTTTCTACTTTCCATGGCCTAGATGCAAAATATCGCAATCCCACGCTTTGAAAACTATTCACGTGCGATAATTTAATGAGCATCTCATGACACCGACCGAAAGGGATGAGTTTGGGGAGAGACGGGTTACTTCTATTTAAAAAATCACGAAAACTCGCTTCGCGGTCAACCTTTCCTTGATAGATATACGCCGAGAAAAACAAGACGAGGTCGATAAGGACGTGAAGCCGCGTGACAGAAGTTCCGATTGGGTTCCGGAAGAACTCGAACTGAATTTTAAGGGGGTCGTCGGACACAGATGAATTTCACTAAATACCTCTATTGCGAACAGGCAAGAATATCGTATGATAGTATCAAAAGCGGGATAGGTTTTTATAAATATTACAATAATGTTGCCATTTGACTTTTTCATTGTGTGTCATCTATATACATTTATCATTAGCTACATAATTATAATAGATTACGGAATACATGAAAACACAAATAAATATATTAAAATTCATGAATAAATTATGAAACAAAATTGAGCGGATATATATTATTTAATACATGAGAATGCAAATATACACGATAAAAATAAAGGAAAGGTTGTGGGGTACGGAATTTTACGGCACGACCGAAATGTAAACTAATAATGACGACCCCTTTCGGATAGAAATCGATACCAGATTGCAAAGTAATCCATTAGGTTGAAGCCATAACTGCCTAATATTTCTCAACAGGGAATTCCAAACATAACGTTAATGGTATCTTAAATGACATTAGCCAGCCATAAGAACACTATTTTTTGAACAGCGTACGTTCCCGTAAAAATGCTGACTCTCAGTCCAAAACAACCAAGCATGAATGATACAATTTAAATGAAGCGAGGAGTAAGTAGAAGGTTTAGAGTAGCAATCAATTCTTCCACTTTGCATTTGCAACTGACTATTTACATAATTATTTCCGTGCTAAAAACAATTATGCAAAGTTTGAGGGAATTTAAGATGAGAAAAAAAAACAGAAAACTAGTTTTCACAATGAGGGACATTGTAGACAGTGATATACGTATATTGTAATAAAAATCATGATTTGTGAGCTAGGTATTTTTTCTTACTGTTGAATGACTAGGTCTCTTGACGGTGGCATATGACGATTCATCAGCAAAATTCGAAGTAAAAATCTTTTCTGGCTAAACAGATACTTTTACATACTCCAGTAAGGAAAACATTAACACAGCTGAAAATATACTACAATCCTGAATGTAACAGGATTAATTCATAACTAGTAAACGCCCCCGTCAAGCATGACGGAACTTAATTTAGTTTTAAAAAATCTATTATCGTATATATCTGGTCCACCTAAGCACAAAAAAATACGTCGTAAGATCATAATAACTCTATATACTTCTTACCATTATTTATATTTATTCTACTGTTTTCAAGTCATGAAAGCATACTTCACGTAAATTTCTTATAATAATTATAAGAACTGATTATCCCCGTGCATATATATGGGATCATTCATGAAATCAACATTCAACAATGGCCTTAGTCGTCAAATGGATGGGTTGTTTATTTCACAAACATTTTACGAATTTTCCGTGTTTTATCAAAGTTCTCACAATTTCGAATTAAATGAATGATTCACGACTAAAATAAGATTCTGTGATTATTTTCCTTTCTTGTGACACTTATCTCAATTTCGTAGGACCATTTTTTCTAATTTAATTCTGTAAAAGAAACAACCTCTGCAGGTAACGAAAACATACTTTACGTTCATCTCTTATGGAAACGTATTATGGGCTCCTGGGTTACATCCTTTACAGAGATGTGAATAGTTTTCCTGGTGGTTTCAGCATCGTAGAAACACAATGCAGTTTGTTACCGATCTCTAAGTCAAGCCGTTTCTGAGATAAATAGGGGGACGGACAGACATTTTCTTTTTATATATATGATGAATCAATTCTGGCGATATTTGTGGAACTTCTTCAAGATTAGTAAATAAAAAGACAAACTGACTCCGTCTACAGAAAAAATATTTTTTTATAAAAACACGACCGGTTTCGAGGGTACTACCTCATATTTTTAATTGACAATTTATTTACTGGAGTTAGTTTTCACCGAAAATTAAAGGAGATTATAGATGAAGGAATGAGGGAAAGGTAAATTTTGCACACACAAGTTGTGCGGCTAAATCCCAAGGAATAACAAGTGCAAAAATAGCGACATGACGTTTATTTGGAGTTAATTATCATTTCAGAATTGGGCGGACTGACTCAGATAGTGCAAATTATGAACTAAAATAAGTTAATTTTTCTATCCTATGTAACGTATAAGTACAGACTCATTTTAATCTGCTCCAGAAAAAAAGGACTACGCCCCTTAGGGTGTGTCCACACAAAGGAGAACCGGCTTTTATACGGTAATAGCCGTAGCCCTCACCAAATAAAGCTTTCCATTTCATCAACGAAATTCGTTGGGATGCCACGACCTTGCAAAGAGTAACTCACAACTTCCGCCATCTATTCAAGTTTGAGGAAAGCGCTATTTGTTCGTCCGAAAATTAGAGATTATTCCCTGAATCGCTCTTAAAATACTTAGTTTTGCGTTGATATTTTTCCTTTAATACTGAACGTCATATTTTGCGATAAATTTATAAAAGCATAAATATTAGTAAGAATAAGTAAGATTTCCTCAAAGTTGAGCAAAATATTTACTTCAAAGTTACATGCCACTGAAAGTAAATATGTACAAAAATGCCACAGAAAATAATAGCGGTTTCTACTTGATACCGTCATGAATGTCGAAACTAAAACTACAAATAATTTTCATCGCACTACAACCTACATGCTATTGGAAATCCTACTTATCGTACGTACCGTAGCAGATTATAGTTTCTAACGTTCTTTTAAAATTCGATCTATACCTCCATAATGCTAAATGCGCTACATAAGATACTTTCATTGGCTTTGTATTAAAGATAAGGTGACCGCAGATAAAAACTTTGGTAACATAACGATCAAACATTTTCCTGAGAATAATTGCTGTGGTAGAAATGTTACGAAATGGTCGAGTCTTGTATGATCTGATGACCGTGCTGTCACTGGTAATCATTTCCACAATGTATTTGTTTTTAATTTTGCGTATTTTGATTGACAATGCCGTGCGATTATCGAGATTTATGCATTTTGGAGCAAAGGATTGTTTTCTTCAGTATGACACTGATACATCCTTTCCCCTGATCTTTTTATGCAGTATTGTACTTTTCATTCCATGCTGTTCGGAATTAATAAACTAATCTTAAATCGACGATTATTTTTTGCTATGATTAAAATTATTCCCTTGATTCCTAAGAAAAGCCTTATAAATTATAGATTTAGTAGTAAAATAGATTTATTTCTAGCTTGGCTATCTATGTAGCCTCTTAAATTTAAAAATTTAGTTCTTTTTTATCTTACTTCCTCCGTGAATCTAGCATTTAATGGATTAAGGTTCGCCTACTTCAATTCTCTAAGGCAATAGGAAAGACAGGAAGCAAATGGTAAAGTTCATGTGTATACGGTTACAAGCAGTTCATCTGCTTGGTCATTTAAATATTCGCACCTGACATCCTGGTGAATAAATTTGCATTGAATTAAATCCGAATTAATTTGCTATCTTAGCGCTTCACATTGATAACTTCAGATCTCTTTCGGATATTTTCAAAAGTAAGTAAAGGCAGCATCATAAAATTAAATCAGCCATGCAACAACCTCAAAAACTTATATCCAACATTTCAAGCTTTTGGGCATTCCCGCGTGTTTTTGGACTTATTTACGTCCAATATTGCTTATAACAAATCCACTACCAAATGGTGCTTTCAAAACCACTGAAATTAAGTTTAAAACCTTTGCTTCGAAGACATACCTTTAACGACTGTAATTTAAGCAGCCAACTTTCTAAGGTAGCATTGGAGAAAGTCGTAGCACTCTAAATACAGAAAATTAAGTTCACCACTTAAAATTTCGAAGAACCTTTAGCAGAAATATTGAAATAATTATCCGCCAGATACATTTACGAATATGATTATATTTCACTACGTAGTCTACATTTTTCGGAAAATAAAGTTTACAGTATTTAAATATGTGTTAAACGTATTTTATTACACATGCGACACATGCACCTGTAAAAAATTACAGTCAGTGTGACACTTAACCTAAAAAAGCCACACCGGACTTCAATCAAGGGTATAGCCGTCCTTCGGGCAAATCTTTCTTTAAAGTACAATTCTAAAATTTTAGACCTCTATCTTTATGGGTATAATAATTTTGTTGGCAAAAAAAATATGTTTTTACCAATAATATAAACATCTTTACGTAAGACTCCATTGAATGATCAGTTCCTCTACAGCCACAAAAATCAACAGAAGGTCCACGGTCGTGGTCCGATAACACGGATACATCTAGAAAAATTTCTGTATCACCTAGGTATTATATACTATGTATGTGCTGTGATAGAGCAACTCCATTACCATACTGTTTACTTTCACGGGAAATTTAAACGTAAATAAACATAAAATACTATTATCAAACACCAATCGTTTTTCCTACCAAAAGGGATCAGCACTACCGGCAACTTCTTTTGCAGTATTTCTTAGAGAATATTTCCATATATCGGTCTAATATTTCATTGAGAAAATACTAAACGACTTCATATGCGAAGAAGAATAAATTCGCCACATAATTAAAATTTCAAATGCCTAGCGATTTTACAATACCTCGTGAAAAACGTAAATAAAATTGAACTATTACAGAAAAATTTGAAGTAGGAAGGCTTATCTGGACGAGTATTAGGCACTTAAAATGATGCAAAATGACAGCAAAACGTTTCACAATTTAATCGAATGGCATTCATTTTTCCATGATGAACCATCAAAATAAATGAATTTCGGAGAAGAATCATGCAGGACGAACTAATAAATCGACATATATAATGAAAAAAGTTTTATTGAAGTCTGGAGTGTGCACGCATGCACGCAGAAAAAACATTGTTATACAAGTTTGACATGGATTTCAAAATAGCATTCCCGACGAGGAGAATTTAACTGAATAAGAAAATATAGTATTAATTCCCTTTCTGTCATCTTCAGCGTTCAAATTTTGGAATCATAAATACACGAAAAAATTACGCTTCCAGCATGATATTCAATCACTGCTAAGACTAGTCCAAAGAAAAATATTTCTAAAATCCTGGATTTTTCAACCAAACCATTATAACTTTAGATGACAGTCTAAGCTTGATACAGTAAAATTCAGCCAACTTCTACGAATACAGCACGAGCAGAAAACTTCGGTTAATTTGTTAAGAAGTGCATATTTAAAACTACTGTGTTTATGGCATATTCACTTTTGTATATTAACATAACAATAAGCAGTAAAAGTTAATAAATGAACGAAACATTAGAGCTCGGTAAACCTAACCTTAAAAAATTAATACAGTTGCCATCGTCATAAAATTTTATAAAATATCACTTTTGTCTCAAGTCTTAAGACAAATTTTAGAAGCCTTCCCAGCTAATTCAATGTTTCTTGAAAACTCAAATGCCGCGAGATTAGCATCGGTACTGTGGCCAAAATATCTATCTATACTTACTTGTAGATAACTAACTGAAAGGTATAAGGAGTAAACGAGCAAAGAAGTTTATAAATGTAAACTTCAAACAACATGACATCATTAGATAAAGATATCAGGGCAACTCCCATAATAATTCTCTAATTTGCTAATGAGGAATAAGATCCATGCCCGTTAAGAGAAATATACCTAAATAACAAAGGTACTTACGGTTCTGCTTCAATCGACTTCAACTTCGCGACATAATTGGATGGGATGTAACCTTCTTGTTTGGTAGCCTTGCTTCTTGCTAACCACCAATCACCCTGTGTATCGTTCAGAATTTCTAGATGCTCTCCCTTACGGAAGCTGAGGTCTTCATCCGTTCTAGCATCGTAATCATACAATGCAACAAATATTTTAGCATTTAATCCCCCTGATGCCGAGCCTGGTGGGCCAACCACGCCCCCAACACCACCTTCAGGTTCTGGAATAGGCGGCATAGGCCCATTTCTATTTTCCCGGACACCGACGCCACTTGCAGCTCCAACGCCCCCGCTATCATGATGGCCTACCCCTAAAGTTCCATGTGATCCAACACCTGATGAAGATGATGCTGCACCCGCTACACCAGATACATTTCCAGCAACACCCCCACCTCCACCGTCTTTGCTAACGCCAGCACCTAGGGAATTAGATGCACTTCCACCGACAGCAAGGCCACTAGTTCCACTAGACCCAACAAGAACTCCACCATCCTTCTTTGATGTGGTTGCAGGAGACCTGGATCGGCTAAAACAATTACCCATTTTGCCTTCCCTACGTATTAGCTCTCGCTTGACACGCGAAAGCGCGTAGGAAATAACTGTTCTCTCAAATCGAGCTTACGCCTGATCATTCACTCTCACTGAAGATTAACGTATGGCGACGAACTTTTCTCATGAGAATAATTGGAATTGCAACTAAATGTCATTAAAACAGTAGAAAGTGAAGAAGTCTGCACATTTTTTGTGCGATAACTCGATATAATGGCTTGATAAGCCATTTATAGACATTCCCAGACGTTCTTCCGATTCACTTAGAGTCCGCCATCTATAATACCACAGAGCGATACCTACCGTGCGTCACACGCTAAGTAGTCCCCCTTTCGAGTCAAGTTCAATGTATTCTACGCAATTTGTGGTTCAATAATACCTTGAGAGTATAAATTTCTTCTTTCATGGCATGAGCTCAAATTCAAGCCCCGACATTGGAACAGAATTACGGTACGAGCGTGATATTAACATAAAGATCAAAATCTAGTATAGTTGACTGGTTTTAACACAGGAGGCAGAGTTTAGCAACTGACTCACGGAAATATTGAGCGGGAACTTTCAAGAGTGAACATGGATGACGTTTCCTGAGCAAAGAATTTATTTTATTTATTGATTCTTAAAATTATGATAAAAGTCGAAGATACCCTTCAAAACATACTAATACAACCGTAGGAAGGCTTTTAATATGAACCTTTGGGTCTGGGAAACTCGATAAACTTCAAAGAAATTGCTCATATTTATCTTTGAAATTAATAATTACATTTGACGAAAACAGATATCATTCCGGTGTTAATCTTTTTTGAAATTTCTTAGGTATTACAATGTTCTTTTGAAGTAAAATTTATCCACAAGGCTAATTTATTTAAAAACTAAAGACAATTTATGAAAATTACTGGATGATACAGCTGTCAAATACAGTTTGGAAGGCTTTTAGTGAGACCAATAATACAGTCCTGATTCTTTTTCTGCCCTAAAAGCCTAAAATCAAGGAAATAATAGCTTGTAAAACCAATCAGCAAAACATTATTTTGGTGACTTACTGCTGCTGCAAAGCTGGATGTATTCTATTTAATAGAATTCTCATCTACAAGAGTCTCATTGTGACATATTTTAGGTTTGAATAAGAATCGGCGATTGAATCTAAAACAATAATAAATAAAACTCAAAGTTTTACTTATGGTATAAATAATGGATTCTAATACCCAACATGGAAAATTCTATAAATTATTGATAATATTTCAGCAGAAAAGGTGATTATAGATCTAATCGTGGAACTACAGTAGACTTTCAACCATTTGGCTTGCAGCTAGCCAACCCATGTAGGAATATAATAATTCTTAATAATGAGGAAACAATGTGTGAAATGAGGAATAATTATTTTTCCAAGGAAATTCAAGCAGGTGTGTACTACAATCCTCCTATGTGCCATGTGCATAACACAAGTTTAAACTGGCAAAGCAAAGATAAAAACTGCTAATTTTGCCTCTTATACAGGTTGTCATTTATCAGTTAGGTAAAATAAGTTTAAATAATTTCAGTAAGAATTAAGCCTATTTTTTGTTAACCTTTTGTTCATTTTAAAAGTGTGTATCATACTATTCCATCTACATGCGTCCATTTTGTTTCCTGAGATTAAATTAGACAATATTTATTTTGAAATATTAAAAAAATTTTTTAGAGTTCCTTATTCTGAAATAATTTAAAAAATTACAGTATAAGAGTGGGTTTTGGTATTTTATCATAAACATTTTTTAATGGTGAGGGTGGGGCAGGAAGTGAGTGTTCATAAAACTCTACCCTATCCAGCTTTCATATTACCCAGCCTACCTTTCCAAGAAATTAGTCTGTATAGTTGAGAGTTGATTGTATGGCTGTTTAGTCATGTTGGTCAACTACTCTGTTTTGTCTCCTATAAATGGTAATCTCAATCATCCTAGCCCTTATCTTTAAGCAAGGGATATTATCATTGAAACATAATACAGTACTAAGATTAGGAACTTTCATTCTCATTTTAATGAAAACTTTAACCAACCATTTTGTTATATTAAAGAAAATGTGATAGCAGTTAAAAAATAGTCTCTCACTACCATATATTATTGAATAGAATATTTTTCATGTCTTTAGGGACTGGATAAAGCAAAACATACCCTTAATTTATTTTTGTCTTAGTCCCCTTTATAGATGTAGTGAAATGAAAGTACTTGCAGTATGAGTGATACTCAATAATGGCATTCAACAAAGTCACTCCTTATTGTGTGTTCTGAAAATCTTTATTTATAGGATAATTGTGGCATGTCCAGTGGACTTTTTCTGCTATTTCAGCTAAAGAACATCACCAACTCTCATTCCTTCTTCAAGGCTTAGACACCTCTATTCTTCTTTGAGGAAGCACCTGAGGTAGGAGATGAGAACCCAGCTTACCTTTTGGTGGACAAATTTACGGACAGGAATGAATGAGTGGGCTGGCAATGATGAGTTCTCAAGATAATCACTTCTTTAGGATTCATATTTGGAGAATGTATAAAAAATTTGCCGTTAAAAATAATTCTGCACTTTTAAATAAGCAATACTTCTAGTCAAGAATAAAACAAAACCTAATAATATAAAAAAATTCTAGGCAAGACCTATACTACTTGACAGATTGTGCAAAATTTTCCATAAGATATTAACAAATATTAATTCATGACGTAAGTTCTGAGTAATTTTAGCCTAAAAAAAAAATTCTAGTTATTGGGTTTTAATAGAAATTTACAGATTCTCTAAAGAAAAACTAATATCTAATTACTCGTAAGAAATTTTTGTGATGCCTCAAAAATACTTACTATTTAAATGATACTACAGTTTTTTTCTGTTAGATAGCTGATGCATGATTCACAATAGAGTTCAAGAGCAATTTTACTCTGGAAACTGTATTACTTTTCAATTACTACAATCTCAAGAAATATTTTAATTACACATTTTCTATAATATATACTTTATATAAGCAATAATCTAAGTAAAAACAAGTTCACATGAATCCTAGTACACACATTCTCTAATAGAGGTGAATTATTTACCATAGAATACAATAATTGCTTCCCAAAAGCATGGCTGTCTCATGTGAAAAGGAGCTCTTTTATCCATTATTTTTTGGAGTTATACAAGATGAACCTTTAATTTGAAGAACACTATATCTATATTGTAAGTAAATATAACTTTATTTGTGCCTCTTTATTGATTTTTATATTGGAGCAATAAATATTTCATTTGATTATCAAAGTAGCACTGGTGAGGTGTCTTTGAGCTTAGCAATAACTCCATGATAACATGTGTAGCCTTGTCTGCTAAGCACAATGGTAGTCAATGTTATAATTATAAGTTTTAAAATTCCTCTGAATGGGTTGACATTCCATGTATGCCCCTAAAAGGGAATGTACAGAACCATCTGCCTTCTCCAATAGTCCATTTGAAGAATGAATCCATATCTTCAGGAATCTAACCTGGTAAATGAAAAATTGCACAAATATTACCAATCTATGAAAAAAGTAAAAGGTATATTACAAATAATCATTAGACTGTCTCAGTCTTTTCTGTTTTTTTCCAGAAGTCTTTCAAACTGTGATAGCTTGTATAGTTATCTCTTTTTTTTTAATTATAATATAATGGTGATAATGACTCAAATTTTTGTTGACCATACTGTGAAACAGTAGGTATGTTAATACTCTTGTTAATATTATTGTACATAAAACCACCCACAACTGCACATAAAAAGTCAATCCAAAAATTAAAAACATAAGCATAAATGAAATAACTTTCAAAATTACTTTGAAAATCACAATGTAATTTTTAAAAATAGCATACCATAAAAACTCATTCACTGTAAAGTAACATTCACAATACAGTCCAATCGGTAATGCTTCCTTAAATGTAATCCAGTAATCCAATCAGTAATACTTCCTTCTATCAAAATTAGGTAGGAATTGATTTTCTTTTACAGTGCTGGACGATTAGTTATAAAATTTTGTAGTCTTAGTCATTAGTCTCTTATGATAACTAGGTTTATAGCAAGTAAAATGAATTTGAATCTGAATTCTTGTCAATTGACTGCATATAAGATTTTAAAAACATTTTTTTCAAACAAACAAAATGAGGGGTGTATGCATGTGAAAAATGAAGATTAGTTCATGTACCACTGATCAATACACTGCCTTTGGTACATGGCCAAACACCCATGACCCACCATTGGATTACGACAGCTGTTAGAAGAGACCTAGACCCTCCAGTCGTGCACACTGTTATAAACAGCTCAATCTCTACTACTTGAAATGATTGGGGGATTAATTTTTTCATAATAAATATCATAGAACAACTCAATCTACAGCATTAACCAAGGCCAAGACCTCTATGATATTTTAGGAAAACTAATAGTCAGTCAACATAATTCTTAAGAGTAATATGTATAGATTGGGGTACAGCTTACAGCTCATTCCTCTAATTAAACATGAATAAATCATTGTAAAAATCATTCGATAATTTTCAAGGATTATCATTTGATCAGAGCTGATGAAAAATTATTTTAATAATTTTTTTCTCTTTAATATCCTCATTTTTGACCCTACACCATGTGTTGAATGGCATTCATGAGATAACAGGGATGCCTTTGGCAGCAGAGCCCAGACGCAAATTCTTAAGTGCCAATAGGACATGTCTGCTTGAGCCTAGCAATTTATTCTATTGGGGGGGGGGGTTGTATCTCTTAATTTACTGTATGTTGTACAGATAATGTAAATACTTCATTCAGCTTTACTTTCATAAGAAGTTTTCAGATGCAAGCAAATTTGTCATTTTTTCTTGATTTAAATAAGATGAATGACATTTTAATAATTTTAAAATTGCTACCTTGGGGGACATTCTGGATCAAGAAGTTCAAGCTGGAATAAAGAGTATGAACATTAAAGCTTTCTTCTTACTATATATCTTACCCATCAATTGAACGGCATAACAGTTCAATTAATGGGTAGTTATACAAAATGTTGAAATTCAATATTTAACTTGGTCATCTTAATTTATTCTTATTAGACTACCCCATAATGGTCATTCAGGAAGTCTTTATGACAGTAACTTAAGAGAAAGGCTGTAGGGAAAGTGGATGTTATGAATAAGTCACTTAGGGATAAAGTGTGTGATGAGTCCTATTATAGTAAATGAGATGGATAAGGGGGAGAGTATATCCTATGATAGCATTCCATAATCTCAATCAAGAAATATTTTGATAGACTTAAGTAAATGTGCAAGTGCATGCTGATTATTTTAGACCTTTGTCTATTTGTTTTTCATTTTTATAAGTACAATAATCAAATTATAAAGAAGAAACAAATATTTACATGTCTGACAGGATTAGGATTTGAATCTATAAGACTTTCTACATATCCATTTCTCTTTGGAAATCTTTCCCAGTTGCATGCCTTCATATACCAAGTTGCCTTCTCCTTATAATGAAAATATAGTACATATTACCAATTACAAAATATTAATTGAGCTTTAAGGCATTAGAAAAGATAATTCTGAGAATAACAGAACACAAGAAAGAAAAACATTTTGGTATGAGTTTGAAATATTTTTCTGGTTTTCAATGTTGAGACCCAGTTAAGACAATTTTCATGTATTTAGTGAACAGATGCTTTTCCATGAAGAAATTCTGGAATATTTATTTGTTCTTATATTTTAATTTTATTAATTTTTCTAAGGTTGAAACATGAAATTTATGTAATTAAACAATCACAACCATTTCAGTATATATGTAGATACAGAAAAGGAAAACATTCATTCATTATAAATACCATGATCAATGAGAAAATAGATTATAATTAGTAAGATGGGTGACTCATGAAGGAGCTAATGCCAGCATTTCAGGATGTTGATGTTTATGGTTAAACAAGAAATTGGGAAGACAACACACTGTTTTTTCTCTCGATATTTGAGAATAACAACTATAACTAGTGAATTCATTGTGTTTGGTCTGTAAAGGTGGCATAATATAATTAAGAAATTATACATTTAAATACCAATTACTTTTCAGGATTTAGAAGTTACTAGAGAATACAGCCACTTCCACTTTAAAATTTCAATCTCTTAAAACAATTTTAAAAGAAACCTTACATAGTTTCAGCAGCTATTTTTTCTACAAAAAAGGGGGCACAATGGTAATCATTGATGTAAATGAAAATGGCAAAAAAGATGTTCACAGAATTTATAGGAAAAATTATAGTTTTTAAAAAGACTAATAGTCAATATTTTGTAATTTACAAGAATGAGAGACTTAGGAGTATGTAAACAACTTCTGGAGCATCATGAAAGGACATCAATATCATAACTGATACAATCTGAAATATTTTGTTAATGACTTCCATACATTGAAATATCTTAAATTAAGATTACAGTAAGATGATAATAAAGTAACATCAAAATTATTCCTTACAAAATTGATATAGTTAACAATGAATACATTGAAGTTGCACAAATGGGTGATATGCTAGATACATTTAAAAGTTATTTAGATTGTGTAGTTAAAGGACACAACCTTCATCCTGCATTTTATTTTTAATTCATCTGAAAGATTTATACAATTCCAAATTGTCTGCAAGCCAGATTCCTCAAATTTATAACATATTCCAAGCCAATTTCCTCTTAAATGATATTTCTCTCAAAAAGTTGCAAAACGATTGTTTTTGCTGATCTCAATAATTAAAAAGATTTTTGGAAACTCCACCACAGTCAGAAAAATGTTTAGTTAACCTAATCATTATGAAGAGTCATCTTATTTTATCTCAACAGTTTCCAAAACAAAATATTTTTTGAAATATAACGAAAAAAACCCATCTTATAAAATAACCAATTTTTATTTATGTATAAACTGTCAAGTAAAGTAACTCATGCACCATCATTCTCATAATTATACAAATAAAAACATTTTAAAGTATTTAAAGATTGATACTCGAATTTAAACTAAATAAATTAATGATAGCAGCACATTTTTTTCTGAGTATGTAATGGAAGTTACTAAGGACTCATAAAATGAAAAAACTGGCAAGCTTTATCCCAAAAAGTGATAATTTGGGAAGAAAAAGTGAACATGTTGCTTTAAATTCTTCAATTTAATAAAGCAATTTAGTTCCAATATTGATTATGGATGTCTTAAGAGATGAAAAACCAATCACAGCTACAAAAATAAAATAAAATTTTTACACACGAGGTTTCTTAGGAAGAGATCCAAACGCAGATATCACTGTACCCTTTGTTCCAGTTATACTTGTAGTTAAAGAGGATAGAGGCTGTGCAGAAGATGAAGTAGATGAAGAAGTAACAGAAGCTCCAACAGCAGGGGCTTGTATTAATCCAGCTGGCTTGAGTAAATGCACTGCACCCACAGTTCCACCAACACCTGCACCAACTTGATCCCATTTAGATTTTCTTTTGTTTTTCCCGTCATCAGTTTCACTTCCCCCACCTGGAACACTACCACCTTTGCGAGCTGTTCCAGAAACATACTCTACCTAAAAATCAGCATAAAAATCTTGAGTAGATATAATGAGTTAAATCCCTTGAATTGATTTATTTATTTATTAATAACACATCAACATACAGCACTAGGAAAATTATACCATAATGATAATAAAATTTATCAATAAATTTAAACAATAATATAAATAAGAAAAACAATAACACAATTAAAGAGACCAGCATTTCAGAGATCAAAAACAGTCTCTTGCAATCATTGTTACAATTGATTTTAGAAGTACATACATAAAAATGGATCAAAGCTTTTATTGGAAGATAAAGAGTTGAAAATTGAAGGTATGCAGAAGAAGAGTGACTGTTTAATTATTGACAGACGTGGAGTATTCTAAGAGGTGGTATCAGATAGGCAAGTTGTTCTTGAAGGAATATGGAAAGAGAAAAGAGAGAGTAGGAACCCAACCTTGTTGTTGATAATATAATAGAGGAAAGCAATGTCAGAAAAAGTATGAGAGGTTTTAATAGAAGTAAGATTAAGATGTTTTAGAAGATGAGTCTTTGACATATTCCTATAAGATGGCACTCTGAAACAGTCTATCTTTAAAAAGAAATTTAAGACTCGATTGAGAATAGAGAGGTTAGATTCGGAAGGCGTCCATATAGGTGAGCAAAAAGTAAAAAGTGGAAGAACACAGCTTGAGAAATTGGTAATTTATTAAAAAAATAACTATAAGCAGGTTAATTAAGTCATCGGTGGTTTTCAACAGGAGCCATGTTGCACTTGCTGGGGGCTGTGGCTAATATTTGAGGAATCACAAGAATAACATAATTCTAGAAGGAAATATTAATAAATTAACCATTTCTCAACATTGATGACAGTGAAAATTAATGAAAAAATAGGTAAATCAAAACAATGGACTACAGTATAAACCTTATTACCAAGTAATATTGAATGTGGTGAGAGAGGGCCACAGAGATTAATCAAGATTAAAAAAAGATCCAAGAGAAAGAAAAGGTTGAGAATAATAGGTATAAATTGTGATGAACATTTACTATACAAAAAGGTAATAATGATATAGGAATGAGATATATTATGATAAAGAAATGAAAGAGAAAAAGTCTGCCGTAACCGGGAATTGAACCACTCCCCCATGGGCAGGTGCTGTGACCTCTAAGCTACCACGACAGAACGATCTCTCCTTCAATTGCTCATATAGAAAGACATTAATAAAATTCAATGATATCACTTCTTAAGCTGTTACTCAAATTAATTAAAGAGAAGTGCTTCCATGGAATGATTACTTACACAAAGTAAGTTTTCGTCATGAACTGGTGAAATATGAATTTCTTTGTTTTTCTTTTTGGTCCAACCAAACTGATTAAAATGAAAATATCTAACCAAAAACAACTAATATCAATAGCATATTGAACATAAGAACATAAATGATCAATGTCAAATGTGCATGATTACAAACCATCAGGTAAACAAATAGAGATAGTAAAATAAACTAGTGTGCAACTTTATTTTCTAATGAACAATGAGTAATGCTATGCAATGAGTAATGTACACTTATATGACAGATATAGATGTATGAGAGAGAATCAAAAGAGAAAAAAGTCTGACATAGCCATGTCTGAAACCTGTATCTCCCACTTCCTTGGTAGGTGTTGTAACCATTTAACCTATTACAGCGAAAAGAATCTCACTATTCATGGTCAGTGCCGAGTCTGGCTAACTCGACTATGTCGAGTTAGCCAGACTCGGCACTTACAAAATTTCCCACCCAGCTGCGCTGAGAGAGAGAGAGAAGCAGGGTGGGAAACCTTACTTCTGCTCTTTCAGAATTTGGTCGCCAAGATTGGTAGACAAGTTTGAATGTCGACATACCGGTCGCCGTGTTGCTCGGCATGCCGCTATACGGTAGAGACTTCTCTTATATAGGGGACTGCGGATGGATACACTCCTGAGTCGAGTGATCAAATTGGCGGGAGTGTATGCTATTGGAACCTCATCCCTTACTTTCCCTTCTGCTATCTCATCTGGTGCCTTCCCCTGTTTCCCCTCCTGCCTTTGGAGTGAGGCAGAGACTCTATGCTAGCTAGCAGACAGATAGTGACTGGTGTGTATGTATGTTTCCCCAAAAGAACCAGAACGACTTTACTGTGTTCTTGCAATTTGTTTCAGGACTTACAAATTGACATTTATTGCAATCTCCAAGGATCCCACTCAGCTTGTCTTGGGACAATAATCTGCTAGTGCATTGTTTTATACATATTCTGGAGTGATTTCTTGGACTTTATCTTCACAGCTGTTTCTGTGAGACCTTTATTTTGAAAGTAATTACATTGGTGATTTCATGGTATTTCGACTATGTTGTTCTATTCTCCTTCTCTTGTTTAATCGTTGATACCTCGATTTCTCACAAGTGATCTAATGCCGCTACTTACTATAGTATATCATGATTTACATTGATTGCTATTAACTTATGCGGCACATGTTCTTATCTGGTTTGTCAAGGATGATCCATGAATCTCATTGTGAGTACCTGCCTAGCAAGTGGGAAATCTGTGTTTGACTTATGACTCTTTAGATTCTTTTTAAAGAATTATTTTCTTTGCTGTACTCTGTAATGGTTTGATAACAAAAATAGTTAATTTATTTAGGGAAGAAAAATAATGGAGATTAAAAGAATCATTGCCTAAAAACATCTAAGGTAAATATTAACAATTACAGCTATAAAATCAACATTCTACTTAAAAAAAATATTTTCATTCAATTGATGAACTCTTAGACTTTTAATTTTAATGTTTTATATAGAAGCTTAATAATATAATTTCTATTTGTTGTGAGATGATATTTAATTCTTTTTAATGTTTATGTTCTATTCATTTGTTTGACAACTCCTATACTTAGATAAAATCTCCTGGATTGATAAAATATTACTATAATAGCCTAAGATTAGAATTGTCTATTGCAATGATAATTTTTATATGAAATTTTCAGTTATCACAGGTTGATGTAAGCTCTGCACTTCCCCCATACACATTTATGTTACCTTGAATACATGAAGAAGTTGAAAATTCTCTATAAACATATTACATCAATAAATAAACAAATGAAGCTTATAATTTCAATGAATGAACATTTTAACAATGAATTATCTATGTAAAAATAATTTTATTCAATTAAAAACACTAAAATTTAGTTCAATCAATACAAAAATAACTTGCAATTATTTCTGACATTTAGAGAATTCCGAATTCCTTACGTGTACGCATTACAAAACAATCTTGTCACCTTCCTTCCAGCTTCATCCTTATCAACGATGTAAATTTATTAGCTAACTTGAGATTCATGATAAAATGGATCATTATGAATACTGAATTTACATCACAATTTTTGAAAACAAAGAGGTACATGCAAATCGAGAATTTATGATCATAAAGAGATATAAAACTTACTTTCGCCTTTTCTCTCTTCTCACGTTCCCTACGATCCATTTCTGCCTTTTGAACTTTGGCTAATTCTTCAAAGAATGACTCTTTTCCCCAACGTTGTGGGTCATAAACACTAGCATCATAATTTGTTCCCATTTCATTTATACCACAGAACTGAAAAAAGACAAAGTAGTATTATATCATTCAAGGTTTACCTAGGAATAATTTATGACAATTTTTTATAATTTACCTGTATAAGTTTTTCATATATGCTAGGATTTCTGAAATCTTTTCTCTGTTGTATTACTTTATTCATGTCAAGACCTCCGGCTTGCATTCTCTCATGAAGCCGGACAATTTTTTCTTGAAGCTCATTGGAACATCTTCCAGGAGGTTCTGGTGGTATTACCACTCCATCTTCATCTTCTTCCTCAACCTCTTCTTTCGTGTTTGTAGGTTGACTTTCGTTGGTTGCTCCATTCTTCTCCTCAGGAATTTCCTCGGGTTCGTTAACTTCTTCGGTATCAGCTTCAAAGCTACCTTCTGGGACTCCTTCTTCGTCGGATATGAGGGTATCGTCATGGTACGAAACCAGACGGGCAGGTCGTGCGGGAGGAGGTCGAACAATATTGCTTTTTACTACTACTGGCGGAGTCACTGCACTAGAATTGGAATTTCCGCTACTTCCTGGAGTACCTCGAGCTTTTTCTGTCTCTTCCGTTTCTTCCTCTTCTTCTATTCCCTCTTCTTCACCTTCTGAATCAGTGTACGTTGCAGTCAAAGAAGCTAGAGCAAAACTACTGGTCTGATTCCGAACTGACATCTTCAGAGCTATATCCAAGTTTTACTAAAATATTAAAAAACTTCAGTGATACTTCAGCACCCGAGCATTCGTTGGTTATTTTCGGGGTATGAACCACATCTTCTCAGATGGTTACGGGTATATTATTACAAAATTAATACCAGTAAAAATGTTAAACTTTTTGATTATTCAGATTGAACACAATTGAAAATAATGTCAAACGAACTTAGGTTTTCTGCCACTGGATTTCAAAAAATTCGGCACAAAACAAATAATCTTATCTTCATAAACTTCACTCAGGTGAAACATTTACGTATCGAAATACAAGCTTCTCATAGGTTACATATTGCTACGCTACTAACGTTACGAAGTTGTCGCATGCTGTTCGTCGTACGTTCGGCGCACGTTTCAAGATTTTGACTGAGATATTCAGCTCATTGTATAAAATTATAAAGATTAGTTAAAGAAATAGCTCACAATTGGAATTTCTTATGTTGAAGTCACTATCGAGTATTTGGAGACATCACTGAGTGAAATCAGTAGGATCATGGGCGAACCGGTTGCAGATGTCAATCGTCGCTTAGTGGTGGTAATGTTTAAAATAAGAGAAGCATATCCTTGAAATTTTTATTGTTCGAAAAGTTTCTTTATGATAATTTTTATAGCTTGCAGGAGACAAAGGCAACGAAAAATGCCGAACGTTCGTATTTCACAATGAAGACCACACACTGGGCAATGCGTTACGGTCCATCATTGGCAGATAGTGAGTATTTCCTGTTGATGTGGATATTTAATTTCAGATCTGATTATGAATGTTCTTGTAAATGTTACTTTATGTATAAATGTTTCATTTTTATCCATTTTTGAGAATGGAAGCATCTGAAGAGTTTTCCATAGAATTTCATCTTTATTTTGGGTTTCGTAGTAATTATTTTTGTACTCATAAGCTATAATTTCATTCTCTCTTAAATATTAGACTCCCTTGTATTAACAGGTGCATAATATTAGCCTGTTATGCAAAGAAATGCGTAAATATTCTGAAATGATCTTTGTAATATTAGGAGTCAGGGATCAAGAATTGCAATCCCTGTGGAAATTTAAAATTAAAAAACATTTTTTATTGTGATTCGTATGACTTATCTCAATAACGAACTTGAATTCCTTGTTTGGTGTAACAACTATTGATAAATAAATTATGTTTATTCAGTCCTGATGTGGAGCTGTGCGCATATTCCATGCCGCACCCATCTGAACCTAAGATGCTGTTTAGAATCCAGACTTTCGGACCTCCAGCTGTGGAAGTTTTGCGAAGGGGTCTTTCTGATCTTCAAGCACTTAGCGATCACACCTTAAAAGTTTTCGAGGTATTTTTTCAATGCGTAGTTTCATATAATATATAATCATACTTCTTTCTAACCACAGAATTTGAACGATGCACCTGTATGTTGATAATCTTCAGTTCATCATGTAACTTGAAGTATTACTCTCAAATTTTTCCTGACAGCTTTCTTTTCTCAAGTGATTTTATCATCATTTTGCTTAGAAATGAGTTCAATAGTAAGTAATGAGAGAATCCATATGCCAGCTCTGGAAGTTTATTGTTCTTTGCTGAAGAAGTAAGAAATAGAACAGATTATGTGTAAACTTGTAGGAAAAGCATTGGTATTGATTTTTTAAATCCTTAAGCTTATTCTCATGGAATGAATACAGAAATATGATTACTATTTTAGACTTGTTATCATAACTAAGATTTTACTAAGTAAATCATAATCTTGTCATAAATTATCCTTCCTTTTCTGGCCAGATGATAATGACAAGAGATATTCCTCCTCTATCAAAAAATTCTATATGAATAGGTTCTTTATGGAATATAACTCAGTTTTTAGTTCCTGATGCCAGAGTTACAATCAAAACTAAGCAGAAAAATGAGGTTATAAGTTAAAGTATTATATTAATAAATTAGAGTTAAATGAAAGGAGGGCGCACAATGGGGTCTACAATACTCAAGCCGACTCATCTTCTTATGTCTCAGATCACAGCCGTGCACAGCATATCTGCCACCCGGTTGCGAACATAATTTGCCACCCCTTAAAATTAAATACCAAAACCATGTATTTCCAGATAAAAATTATTTTGTAGGGCTAAATAACCAGCGCTTTGAGTTAGTTTCCCAGGTTACATTGGTCTCAAAAGATCACAGTAACAATTAATTACTGATTGATACTGAATAATCATTATGAATTAATAGTTCACATTACTTTTGAGTATTATTGTCTTAGCAGCAACAGTCTCCAGATGTTTTATTTTATTTGCATGTTTTATTGATATTGTCTATTTGCAGTAGTCTATATGGTAGTAAATATATTCTCAAAACATGAAGAGGATTTATTCTTGGTACCAGAAATTATTTTATTGATTCCCATTGTTCGACTAAATCAAATATTAAAGGAATATATAATTTATAAAATATAATACATTTTATAAAAATTTTCCTTTATCATCTTGAGTTATCAACAATTATTTCCCCTAAATGTTTTCCACTCTTTAATTTCACATTATAGTCTTTCCTAAGCATATTTCCAGAAAGCTACAAATAAGGTTGTTGTAATAATATGAATGGTTGGCCACACTTCTATTGCCACCCTTTAGATGCAGCCGCCCGGGTGCGATGAACCCCTTGCACCCATAGAACGGCTCGGCTCTCTCTCAGATGATGCCTTAGCATAAAATCATGATCATAAAAGGAATTAATCCAGGTGTAGGCATTTTTTCCTTGCAGTTTAGTAATATATTAGTTTATGATATTAAATCTATCTCTACAGACACTATGTATCAGGGAAAATGAAAATCATGGGGTCTGAAATTGTTATGCTCCTGGACATGTATTGCCTCTTAACCTTTTGAGTGTAATAATAAGGTATAGTGGATGAAAAGATATTTCCTTCAAAGAAGCTCATGAGTAATAAGTAATTGTGAGGTTTTAAACAACTTCAGCACAGGAAGTGACCACAGGATAGTTAGATGCAGAATGAAGGTTAATGTCAGAACGGAATGCAAGAAGTTGTTCTCAAGCAGGAAATCTGAGATAAATATTATAAAATTAGAAGAAAATTGTAAAGAGTTCCAGCTGGAACTTAGAAAAAGGGTTTTCAGCACTTCAAGAAGTAGAACTGGAAGCCAAAGTCAGGGAAGTCATGAAGGCAGAAGCAGTTGCAAGTGCACCAAAAAGTCCAAAGGATAAGAAGTTCCGCAACAGAACCAGGAAAATGATGAAACTACAAAAGGAACTGAAGCACTCAGATTTGCCATAGGAAAATATCAAATACGTTGAGCTATGCAAGTCTATCAGTGGCAATGAAGGAAGATGTGAGGAATTTTAATGAAAGAATTATGCAAGAGGCTTTAGACAACGACAAGAGCATGAAGAAGCTCGGAAAATGCCTAGCAATGGAAAAGAAACAAATCTTGGCCATCCAGAAAGAAGATGCCACAACAACTTGCAATAGACAAGCAATACTGAGGACAGAAGAGGAATACTTCACCAACTTATACAAGAAAATGTTGAAGAAGAAAACCAAGAAGAAACAAAAAACTCAGAAAATCCCCCCTCTATTCTCCCAGAAGAAGTAACAGAGGCCATCAAGAAAATGAAGAATGGAAAGGCAGGAGGAGCAGATGGAGTTTTAGCAGAATATCTGAAACTTGGTGTTGCAGAAATTTCTCCCATTCTAGCACAGTTATTCACTAATTGCCTTAGACAATGGAGAATTCCAAAGGAATGAAACCGTGCAAAGATTGTCCTTTTGCACGAGAAAGGAAGCAAGGAAGATTTGAAGAACTATCACCCCATCAGCCTCCTTCCTGTTATTTACAAAACGTTCATGAAAGTAATAGCTGCATGTCTGAAGACATCCCTGGCAGCTGCTCAGCCCAGAGAACAAGTCTGGATTTTGCAAGGGATTCAGCACTATGGACCACATCCACACTCTGCAAGAAATTATCAGCAGAGTGAACGAATATGAGATGCCACTAGTACTCTGCTTAATGGACTATGCCCATGCCTTTGACTCGGTAAGTACCTCCTCCACACTGGAAGCACTGGGGAAACAAGGGATAGATGCCAAGTACATCCAACTTTTACGCAGCATCTACAAGGATGCCACAGTCTCTGTAATGCTGCATGAAGAAATAGAGGAATTTCGGATTGGGAAGGGAGTGAGACAAGGCGACTGCCTTTCACCAATTCTTTTTACAGCCGTTCTGGAAGAAGTTTTTAAAACCTTAGACTGGGAGGAAAGAGGCCAACGGATCAACGGAGGATACACCAGTCATTTGCATTTTGCAGATAATATAGTACTCTTCGCAACCAACAGTGAAGATCATCATCAAGACTTCAAGAACTGAATTCGGCAGGGCAGAAAATAGGACTCAGGATAAACTTATCGAAAACTAAGGTAATGTATAATTCTTTTGCAGCACAAGTACCAATCCTAACAGCAGAGGTTTGATGTATGCTCAGAGTACACTTACCTGGGACAACTGGTTATGACAGGAGAGAAAAACAGGATTAATAAAGTGAATCGAAGAATAAAACTAGGATGTAGCGCTTTTGGAAGGAACAATCTTATTCTGATGCCAAAAATGCTAATGGTTTTGAAGGGAAAGGTCTTCAACCAATGCATTCTACCAGTTTTGACATATGGAAGTGAGAATTGGGTGTTATATGCAGCAATAACCAAGCGACTTCAGACTACACAAAGTATGGAATGATATATGCTTGGAATCACAAGAAGAGACAGGAAACTGTCCTAGCATTGAACCTGGGACCAATAGAACAAAAACCATTACAGCATTCAATAGAAATCTATATGGTCTATCGATTACATGAATTTTAATGTTCTATCTTACTGGAAGATACCCTAAATGAATTTTTGAAAAATTTGTCATATGAATTGCCCTAGCATCGATACACTGCTGAATTGTGTGCTAAGAAGAAGCTCTAGGTGATGAATTATTGCCGTATGTGCAATTTGATTCTGTTTTACTTCAAATATATGCTATACAATCCTCTCTACATCATTTTTAGATATTTGATATCACACAATAATTTCCTTGTGAAAATATTAACATTTTCTGCTACAGACAGCATCTCTATCTAGCAGTCTGTGTTTACTGTGGGGGGAATTGAAAAATTAAATTAAATTATTAAGAACTTCTTGGCCCACTGTTGGTGTTGAATAGGCAGTTTTGGTGATCAGATATCAGTGTGGTTTATCTCTTACAAGTCCCCTATCTTTAATTATCCTATGCTGCAAATGAAATTTTGTGTGGAATAATTTAGCGTTAAAGAAATTGAAGAGATACATAGTTTAGTCATATATAGAAACAGTTACATATAAATTTCAATTCATGTTTTTATGACCATTTTCTTTTTAGTGATTTTATCTTTTACAATGGATGAAATGAAATTTTGTTTTTTTTAAACAGTAGCATAGCTAATACCTTACAGGCCTTACTTGATACTGAATATATTTTACTATCACTTGATAAAAATTATTGATCTATGCTGTATGCTATGGGAATCATAAGAATAAACCTTGATTAATATTCTAAGAATGTTATTGATTAAAATTGCATAATTTTGAAAGTCTGGTAGGGAATAAAATAATTATCAATGTAAACCCTATTATTGGTTATGTTTCTTAAAATTAATCTTATTATTGTTTTCTAATGGACTGAAAATTAAGATTTGTTGCCTGTGTTAACTATCTTAGTCTCTTTCAATAGATGCGTTTTCTATTTTTCAGGAGGAACTAACAGTGTTCAAGATGGCAAAAGCTAGTTAGTAAGATGGAAAATTTCTTTTGTACAGAGGACTTAATTTTTTATTGTAAACTCAAAAATAAAATATATTTATTTATTGTATCATCATTGATATTATTTTTTACTGGTAAAGGATTACTTATAGTTTCTTATTTCTTAGCCTTTTGCTTATCCTGGTATGAAAGTTTCTCTTCACAGGACCCTGGAAAATTCCAGGATTGACTAATTTAAAACTTATTATTCAATTTAAAACTAATTATAAACTGAATTAATCTAGAAAAGAGTGGGTATAATTGTTTCTCATTTCATAGTTCTGTAATCTCTGTAATGGGCAAAACAAAATGTAATATTTGTGCAAATTACAGTTTAAAATTATTGCATTCTACAGCAAATTTTCACTTTTCAAAAAGTTGCTGTTTCAGTGAAAATTGAAAGAAATACATCAAGAAAGCATTTTTGAATTTTTAGAAAAAATAAAAAGATATTATGTTCAAATAAAGAATATAACTAAATTAATTTTTTTAAATGTTCCAGGGACTCCCTCTAGCATTAAAACAGATTGTCAATCAGAACTATTGGAGGAACTCAATCAGCATCAATACTTAGTGGTGAGGGATTTTGTCACCATGACGCATTCACATTTTTCATTACATTCCTACCACATAACCAAGTGCCAAAAATGTTTCTCTTTGGATATCAGAGAGATATACCTTATCACTGTCCTCGTAGTTCACTCCACACACACATTTTACTCTCCTCCTGTAGTAAGGAGTTGGCCCTAATATACAAACAGCCTGGTTCTTCTGTTGCTATCTGACCATTACCTTTCATAAAATTATTAAGGATCTGTATTTTCCCAGAGCAATCCAGCTTGCCAAATTTGGACTTTGTAGGCAAGGGCATTGGATTGAGCAGCCAACTGTCAGATACACTGGGTTTTAGTCTTGGTCCCGTTAGACTTTTTTCGTTCATTTTTCCTGAGAAATTATCTTAATCTCATGCCTCAATGTGCAAAGTTATCCTTGTATCTTTCCTTTAGTTTTCCTTCAGGGGGGTTCATCTTACCATCACTTTGTTAAGCCACTCCCTCAGAAAATTTTGGCCATGGATAATGCTGCAAAGTTGGACACTACCTAGTGATTTGATAGCTTTACACCTTGTACTTCCATCTGACCATAATTCATAGTATGAATAAAGAAGTATTTTACTATGCATAGAACTGTATATAAATGAGAAGTTTTAAAATTTGAAGTGGATTTTTGCATGCTCATCCAAAGAACATCATTAATTGCTCCTCTTGCACCAAGAATACAAGAGCAATTACTTTCTAGGAAAAGGGACTTTCTGTATAGTATTACTTAGCCCAAAGGCCAACTGGAACCTTAATCATCAACTACTAAAGCTGTGGACCTTGGCAAGATGGTTTTCCCTAGCTTTCCACTCTAAGCTGAAGAAATCAATGTGCGTACCATACTGACCCTTTGAGTAACACTTGTCATTGCATTCTGTAAGGTGTCAACAAAGTGAATGCCATTATTTAGCATCATTCTTACCTTAGCAGCTATCATATTCACAGTCAGGAGCAAAACTGAGACTGAAGTCAATGAAAGATATCTCTATCTTGTACCAAAAGCTGAATAAAGGAACTAAAGGAATTCTTTATTATATTGAAGCTAAATGATTGAAATATTATTTTCAGAAAAAAAAAATTACTTTTATGGGATCTGACTCAAGAAATAACTTTGTGCCATGCATCTGTTGAGGTGCTTGCTTAGTTGTTTCTAGAATTAGAGACACGAATTTGCATTTCCTCTCTCAATCACTGATGTATTTCATTTTAGATTTTTATGATGCGTTTCACCAGTAGGATATCTAATCATACTAGCAAAAAACTGATTAAGTGGTATAAAAAGCATGCATATAAAATCCAGTAAGTAGAGAGATTACCTCATATCAGGGCTATTCAAGTCTTAAAAGGTCAATAAGGGAGCTGATTGTTTACCTAATACCATGTACATTTTACTCAGAAAATTTAATATTAATCTGAACTGATGGTTTGCCGCTGCATTTATATGATTGCAGATGCAGCTATTTACCCTAAAACCATTGACATTCATCACTGATATTTTCTTTTGAGTCACAGATGAGAGTAAACGAAGCAATATTTTACATGTAAAACAAAGGTTATCAAGGGTAGCCTTTGGAAATTAGTCATAATTTTTTGCAACCTTGCCATTCATCATCCATGTAAGAATAGGTCCAGATTATTTTTTCATAAATAAATAAATATATACTGTAAAAGAAGGTTATGATTTTGATCATTATTTACAATGATCTTTTCTTGTGAAAAGTTTTATACTCATCAGTAAGGAGCAGAAAGAACAAAATTTTCTCAACAATTTCTGCAAGCATTTAAATCAACATTTATTTAGATATAAATTTTTGTTTATAAAACTTAATCATATAACTCAACTAATTTCAGCTTGCTTCTTTGTCAAATTCTTCTGTGTCTAACTTATGTTTCATTACACCTTTCTCCATTGCTTTAATAAAATCTTCCATGGTGCAAACAGAACTTTGAACAAAATGCGCATGAGCTAGAAATGGTATCTTCCTTAGAGTCCTTCCACTGAATCCTTCACTAGATCTATAAGAGAGGGGTTTCAGAGATCATTATTAAGCTAATTAGACAAATTTCAATCATTACAAGTATTCCAATTGAAATAGTTGAATTTATTACAGAGGATTTTTTTAAGATAATGAAATAAAAAATCTGGGTAATAACACTCAAACTTTCACACAAAAAAAATTTAAATTTCTATAATCCACTGGCAGATTATTTAGGTTGTGGATTAACCAATAAGGTATTATTATTATAAATTACATTACAAGTGAATTAACTGTCCAGTGTCAATGTATGTATGAGACCTGTTGTGTCTGTGCATAAATCAGTATCCTGTTTATTCAACAGATGATAACAATATTCAAAGGCATTCTCTCTAGGAAGCTTTCACATATCCAACTGGGGTAGCACTTTCACCTTTGGCTAAATCAGCTCTAAGTTTGATTTCTGGTATAGACCTATATGTGCAAAATGATCTCAGCAGTTTTCAAATAATACTACTACATTCTCTGTAAATACATCACATTCATTGAATTAATTATTTTGGATTTGAAATCATTACATTAATCCTCTGATTAGCCAAACCAAATTTTAATTTGGTCATTCAATTTTATTGGTTATTTTCCCAAAACTTGTTATCTTTTCAAAAGCCTATATTTGTTACTTATTGCTATTTTTAAAAAGAAACATACCTTTCATTGTACTATAGATATTTTTTTCATTTTGCAGATTATTCAGAGAGTATTATCTATTTTACACGAACAGTGAGGTTTCTACTGTAACTAATATATGCTGTGAACTCATAAGGAACAAACATCAGGTGAAACTAAGTAAAACAAGCATGGAACTGTCTTGTATTATGTTTTGGTATTACAGAAGTGCTATGCTTTCTTATCTTATGCTTTAAGAACTCGCTATGCTTTCCTGTTTATGCAAACCTCAATGTTAGAAGATTTTGCGCATATTATCCTTGCATGATTTTATAATATGTTAACATTTCCTATGGTTTTTTTGAAAATTTCTAACAAGAAACACAAAAAGTATATCCGAATTCAATTACAAGCAGAACCTACATTAGATCTTTTCTTAGATTATGATACAGGTCATAAATCTTCAGGCAGGTTAAAACTAATATTTACACCAAAACTGTATTTATGTAAAAAAAAGAGCTACCCCAAAGCTATATAATGAGTCTCAGCTAATTGGACAGTTAAGTTGATGAATAAAGCTACTCTTATGTACTCATTCAAAATAGAATAACAAAGATATGTAACTAAATATGAGCAATAAACACTTGGGTTCCAGGGGAGGGGACAACAGATAGGCATTGTTTGGTACGAACAAATTATTATGTAGAGAATTAAGAAAAGAAGTGTATGTGTGCTTAGTGGACTTCAAGAAAGCATTTGACTGACAAGGAGTGGTACTTTGCGTGACTCGCGATTTTTAAACAAGACTAGTTTAGGGAGATAGAGAATCAAAATTAAATGATACCGTATTTTTTCTTAGGCATTTCTCTCCACTCGTTTAGGAGATACGACTCTTTAAAGTTTCTCCCTAATAACTCCCTTCCTATAACTACTTGAGTGATTGTGAGTGCCTATCTTATCAGAGATTCAAATGGTGGAGTTGGTTAGGAGTCTCGACTAGTTGTTTTTGATAGCTCAGCATGTGTGGTGATAGCTAGTTCAAGTCCTGCTATTAGACTTTTTTTCCTTTCTCTAGTTATCTTTTTTATCCTTTCAGGCCATTGAAAAACTGTTCAGTCAGGTAGTGAATTAGCACAAGTAATTATGCTGCCTATAATCATGCAAAAATTAACTAGGTTTTTCCCAATAAAATTTTGTAGTTAAAGGTTGACCAATATATTGTAAATAACAATAATGGCTAACTTATATTCCAATACAATACTCCAGCGCTATACTAATTTATCTACCCATGAAGGACTTAAAAAAATAAAAATAGGGATTTACTGAAGTAAAAATTTTATCAGTTGCATTTTCATGTTTTAGTGATGTATTTTGTATTATTTCCCATCTAATGAATGGTACCATGAATTTAGTTATACATGGTATATATGGTTTTAGATGAAGTTAAATACTAGAGGAGATTAAATTGCTAATGAGTAAATAATCATCTCAATGTCCATTAGCAATCAGCCAAAATGCCCTGGAAGATCAATAAATCAATTGCCATTGACCTCTTTACTACCCTGGTAAAAAACATGTTTGCAAGCTATGCATGAGTATGAGTATATGCAGTAAGATGACCAAAGATTCTTTAATCCAAATAATTCTCATATACCTAATTTCAATAAAAGTAAGACTTTAATTTCTAAAAGAACATATCATTTATGCACTTACCTACAAATATTTAAAAGCTGAAGACTTAACCTAGTTGCATCATTTTCTTCAAATTTTGCTAACTGCAATGACCTCAATGGAAAGATCTTTTCTTGAGGTGTAATTATGCCAACCTTAACAAAAGAAAAAGAACCAATGATGTTTAATCCTTTTGTCAAAATACAACCCTACCTTAAATAAGTGTTCAATTAAACATTAAAAAAAAGGAATATTTTTATAGACGCTTCTCTATCAGCCATTTTAAATCTGATGTCAGGTTTAGGCCTCCCCAAGATCTTTTCAATTCTCTCTATTCTGAGCTTCTTTTTGCTATGTTACCCCTATGTACTTGATGATGTCTCTGTTCCATCAGTCCTTTAGTCTTCTTCTTGGTCTCTTCATATCTCTTGGTGTCCAGTTCAGAACTGCTGATGTCCATCAGCTATCATTTCTCCTCGCAATATGGCCTGCCCACATCCATTTTGGTGATCTTACCTATTCTATGATGTCTGTCACTCCTGTCATCTTCCTCACCCAGGTGTTGCATTTCCAGTCTCTTCTTGTGATTCCAAGCATATACCATTCCTTACTTCTTTGTGTAGTCTGAAGTCGCTGGGTTCTTGCTGAGTTTAACACCCATGATTCATTTCCATGGGTTTTTTTTTTCAGAATATGGGCGTTTCTTCCAAAGGCACTCCAGCCTAGTTTCATTCTTCCATTCACTTCATTAATCATGTTTTTCCTCTCCTGTCATAACCAGTTGTCCCAGGAAAGTGTACTCTGAACAAACATCAAGGGGTACCTCTTGTAGTAGTATTGGTACTGGTGCTGCAAAAGAATTATACATTACCTTAGTTTTCGATAAGTTTATCCTGAGTCCTATTTTCTGCCCTGCCGAATTCAGTTCTTGAAGTCTTGATGATGATCTTCACTGTTGGTTGCGAAGAGTATATATATTCTCTGCAAAATGCAAATGACTGATGTATCCTCCATTGATCTGTAGGCCTCTTTCCTCCCAGTCTAAGGTTTTAAAAACTTCTTCCAGAACGGCTGTAAAAAGAAGTGGTGAAAGGCAGTCGCCTTGTCTCACTCCCTTCTCAATCTGGAATTCCTCTGTTTCTTCATGCAGCATTACAGACCCTGTGGCATCCTTGTAGATGCTGCGTAAAAGTTGGATGTACTTGGCATCTATCCCTTGTTTCCCCAGTGCTTCCAGTGTGGAGGAGGTACTTACCGAGTCAAAGGCATGGGCATAGTCCACGAAGCAGAGTACAAGTGGCATCTCGTATTCGTTCATTTTGCTGATAATTTCTTGCAGGGTGTGGATGTGGTCGATACTGCTGAATCCCTTGCAAAATCCAGCTTGTTCTCTGGGCCGGGCAGCTGCCAGGGACGTCTTCAGACTTGCAGCTATTACTCTCATGAACGTTTTTTAAATAACAGGAAGGAGGCTGATGGGGTGGTAGTTCTTCAAATCTTCCTTGCTTCCTTTCTCGTGCAAAAGGACAATCTTTGCACGGTTTCATTCCTTTGGAATTCTCCATTGTCTAAGGCAATTAGTGAATAACTGTGCTAGAATGGGAGAAATTTCTGTAACACCAAGTTTCAGATATTCTGCTAAAACTCCATCTGCTCCTCCTGCCTTTTCATTCTTCATCTTCTTGATGGCCTCTGTTACTTCTTCTTGGAGAATAGAGGGGGGATTTTCTGAGTTTTNAGAAATTTCTGTAACACCAAGTTTCAGATATTCTGCTAAAACTCCATCAGCTCCTCCTGCCTTTCCATTCTTCATTTTCTTGATGGCCTCTGTTACTTCTTCTGGGAGAATAGAGGGGGGATTTTCTGAGTTTTGTGTTTCTTCTTGGTTTTCCTCTTCAACATTTTCTGTCTTCTTGTATAAGTTGGTGAAGTATTCCTCTTCTGTCCTCAGTATTGCTTGTCTATTGCAAGTTGTTGTGGCATCTTCTTTCTGGATGGCCAAGATTTGTTTCTTTTCCATTGCTAGGCATTTTCCGAGCTTCTTCATGCTCTTGTCATTGTCTAAAGCCTCTTGCACAATTCTTTCATTAAAATTCCTCACATCTTCCTTCATTGCCACTGATAGACTTGCATAGCTCAACGTATTTGATATTTTCCTATGGAAAATCTGAGTGCTTCAGTTCCTTTTGTAGTTTCATCATTTTCCTGGTTCTGTTGCGGAACTTCTTATCCTTTGGACTTTTTGGTGCACTTGCAACTGCTTCTGCCTTTATAACTTCCCTGACTTTGGCTTCCAGTTGAAGTGCTTCTTGAAGTGCTGAAAACCATTTTGCTAAGTTCCAGCTGGAACTCTTTACAATTTTCTTCTAATTTTATAATATTTATCTCAGGTTTCCTGCTTGAGAACAACTTCTTGCATTCCGTTATGGCATTAACCTTCATTCTGCATCTAACAATCTGTGGTCACTTCCTGTGCTGAAGTTGTTTAAAACCTCACAATTACTGACTGTGTAGAGTTTGTTAACCAATATGTAGTCTAATTCGTTTTTTTTACTCCATTGGGACTTCTCCACATCCACTTCCATGTAGGATTCTTCTTGAAATATTTGTTTGTTATGTACATATTGATGTACTCTGCAATCTCTACCAGGTGGTGACCCTGTTCATTTGTCTGGCCTAGTCCATGTTTTCTTGTGACAGCTTCATCTTCTTCTTGCTTACCTACACAATTTTTAAAATCACCCATGATGATTTTATAATAGCTATCTTCCTTATAATGTATAGTGCTGAGAGTCTGGTAGAAATTTTCAATTTCCTCTTCACTACTTGTTGCTGTTGGTATATAGACGTGGATCATCTGCACAGAGTAACACTTATTTATCCTGAGAATGAGCTTACATATTCTGTCAGATACGCTTTCTATTTTCTCCACACTATTTTCCAGTTTTTGTTAATCAAGAATCTGACTCCAGGTCTTCCATCCAAAGTTCCCCTTTCATAGAATGTATGCTCTTCCTTGAGCGTAACCAGTTCTTCTGATTTTCTTCTTTTTGAGTCAGATGGCATTCCATTTTATCTTCTCCGCTTCATTGAGTAGTTCCAGGAGATGATCTTCACTCTTCAAGCTGAGGCAGTTGTATGTTGCAAAATGTAGGGGGTTATTTCTTTTCTTCATGATGGACCTCTGTAATGCCACCACCTCCCAGACATCCGAATGGGTGGTGCTTTTATGGTCCGATAAATTTCCATTACAGAAGCTCATCATGATAAATTGTAATTGTGCCTGGAGGGTAAAAGACAGTGATTCACCAGGCTGTCTCACTGCCAGTTGATGAATGAATGAGTGCCCCTCTAACTATTTGGCTGAAGATATTGTTGAAACCTTCTTAGCATGGTTAAACCTGAGCTATACATCGCCTCCAACCGTTAACACCCCTCCGCCCCGAT
>KZ312439.1:906435-947093 GCA_000376725.2 Ladona fulva
TATATATACATATACACACACCAGGCCTGTGAGTGCAATTACTAGTTTAAATTGTTTTTATTAAATATTTCATCGTACAAATATCTTAATTTTAATTATCTGTACAAACTGAAATAATTTATCTTCAAATGTATGCTTGAACTCACCCTTAAAAGCTCATTTATGCATGAGTGATATATTTTGTAAATAGCAAATACTGAGGGTGGTCCAATAAACTGCTTTATATCTGCTCGATCTGCAAAAGCTAAGTCAATTGCATTGGTAAGGTTTGAAGTTGTGAGAATGAGGACATTAGGATATCTGGAAAGGAAGTAAATTCATGAAAAAGAATTTTTAAATTTACTGAGAGAAATAACAATTTCTAGAGAAAATATTGAAAAAGTTATTAGAAAGAGAATTATTAAGTAATTTATGCCAAGATAAAGATAGCTAAGATCTGCTTTTGAAATTCCTGCATCAAAATTACCTTTTCATTTGATCAATTTGAGTAAGTACAGCATTGACTACTCTTAAAGAGTCGGATGGTTCACTGCTAGACAGAGAAGCTGAACGGGCATGAGCTAAACTTTCAACTTCATCCAACAAGACACAAACTAGAGCCTCTTTATCTTCAATGAGTTCTCTTATCTTTTCAAACATTTTCATCACAAGTTTTCCACTCTAGAAGGGAGTTGGGCAAAAATAATTAATGGATTACAATAAATTCATTACAACCTCAGATAGTTGACACTGCGATGAAATTGGTACACAGATAACAGAAAAAGCATGACAATAAAAATGAAAATCTGGTGAATTACAACTGAATAATAAAACTGTTACACTGAATAAAAATTATATTGTTGGAATCATGATTCTCTCAAGAAGCTTTTGTTGTACAATTGACTAGAACATGTAAAATGACATAATATATATTTAATAAACAAGATAATAAACTTTTAATTTGACCATACTATAAAAAGTTCTTAGGAAAGCTCATTGGATGAGAGTATGAAGAAAATAGTATTGCTCTTAAACATAAGAATATGCCACTTTTATGTTTATCGAATTAAAAAAATCAAACTTTTGAGTTCTAAAAAATATTTTTCACCAAAACTTAACTGTAAGTCAATTAAGTTTAGACTAACCTCTGAAAACCACTTAGAGAATAGGCTATGGCTATTTATTTCAACCAGCTGCCCATGCCTATAACGATCAGCTAGGCGAATACTTAGTTTCTGAGCAAGAGCTTTGCAAAGGGAAGTCTTCCCTGTACCTGGAGGTCCATGTAGCAGAACTACTCGATTCCAAGATACAATATTGGTATCTACCTCTCTGTCAGAGAAAAGAAGAGTTGTTTCTACAAAGCTGAGTAACTGTAAGGAAGTGGAAAAAAATTAAGTAAAATTGAAAATAATTTTAAATTTGTAAATTAACTAAAATAATTAAATCAAATTTTATAAATCAGGCCTTGGAAAAAAAGCAGCACCTCCTACACAAAAGTTATATAAAAGCTAACGTCATTTGAAAAATTTAACGAGTAACCTGCATTCTCATTATATTAGATTGTTCCACTTTAATTTAGGTCTGACATAACACCCATTTATCAAGACATTCCTAGTATTCTACTTGGCCAGCCCATCTCCCCCCCCCACACACTTTCAGAATGACCTAGCTCAGAGGTTAATACTAGAAAATTTTTCCTATATATATCCTTTCCTAAATATAGACTAGGATAGTTATCTAAGGGTCTTATTACATATATGAATAGTAGATACAGGAGGCAGGAAGAACGTGTAGATAAGGAGCCAGAAAAAGATATTTCTTATAGATATATAAGTACATTTATCATACAATATTGGTTTAAGAGCAAACGACAATGAATGCCAAAGGCTGACACAAATAAAGTTAATACCTGCCATGAGGCAGGGAAACGTTTGATTACGATGTCATTGTTAATAACCAGAAATAATGAAAAAATAAGCTTCAAGGGGAAAATATACAAAGTATTAGTGTCTAAAATAAAATTTTTGAAGCGAAATAGGGTTACATACATTTTACTGAATAGCAAAGAAAACATTCAAAAAATGAAGAACGTCATAAAAACTTAATTTGAACACACTAGATAAGGAGAATCCACTAGTAATTACACACACATCCAGCTCTAACCTAAACCAATTCTGACAGGTAAGTGGGCCCTGTTTAAAATGATGCTTTCCTATCATCACACTTGTTCACATAATGCAAAATATACACGTCATTATTTGAAACCAAAACATCAATCTGAATACAGAGGATAATTAATATATTGCGAGTAACCAGATTCTGGTCTCTTAACTCACATTTTCTTTGATTCCAGAATCATAAATTAATGATTCCCACAGGCCATGAAAGTCTGAGGAGGGTAAAACCCAGTGATTAGCTGCAGTTATGTCTTCTTCTTCGTCCATTACCTCTGGTTGAGGACCAGCATTGTCGAGTCTATATACATGATATTTAATATTTAACTCGGAAATGCTGACTCTCTGAAAATAATTTTTTTCAATGGTTATATGTCATCATTAACCAAAAGAAAAAACTTGCAATTTTACCTCTTTTTCGTGTTCCGTAGGCAATTCACTGATGTATATAGCTTGAACATGCTCTTCGAAAATTGGAGAATTCATGTTCTGAATAGTCATTCCAGGCGTAATGAAGCCTTCATCATCAACCATTTTTTTAATGTAAATCCTCAAAGCATCTCTGGTCAATGTGCTGAAACATTTGCAAACCTACATCGAAATACTTGCACATAATAATAGCTTATAATACGAAATTCTTAAGTATTCATAGCCACACCTATCTTGGCGTTGAATAATCTCTATATGGACCGGTAGCTTCATTTTTTACACCACGTTTACGTTTATCACTAATGATTCATGAAAACTAACGACAAGTGACAATTTAAAATCACCTCAAACTCATGTACTGACTTTGTAATATACCTAAATCAAGATATAATTTGTCAAGGAGTGAGAATGAAGTGCATTAGTGGAAAAATGAAGCCGTATTTAAGACCTTAGATTATACAAAGATTACGAGTTATAAAATCCATGACTGTAAAGCAACTCCTCAAAAACTTGAAAGCGCCAACAGTTAAATTATTGATTCACTGCCGGCACCGCCGGAAATATTTCCGACAAACGAAGAACGTTATGCAATTTCAATACAAACTTCGAAATGTGAGAACGTGTAAGATCTTTGCATAGATCAGGAAGTAGCAACAAATGCTATGATTTGAAGGCAGTCTATCGTCATAATTTCTACAGCCATGCAGTGGCCATCTTTTACATTAATAATTTCTGGAGTATTCATCGCGTATATTTTGCATTCAATATGGACTATGGCCCAATTGTTTGTACCACCTTCCTGTTCTCCAGGAGAGATGTGTATTCAGCCGTTCCTTCGCAAAGAACCCAAAATACAGGTAAATAAGTTTAAAAAGTATTTCTTCTACGTCTTCTGATTTTTTAATGTTCTATGTTAATTACAGTTGCTGATGTTCACTTCATTAAGAGAAAAACCAAACTTAGAAACTCAAGTGAAGCTGGTATTTAACCAACCAAATTTTGACTACAGTCAACCTTTTGAGAGGTTTGTGATTGTTTAAATAATTTTTCTCAAAATTATTATCGAAATACCTAATTGAAAGGAGCATATCTTTATACTGATTAGAGAAAATAATTAAAATTCAGGTTTTCTATTTTAAACATTTAAAATGCCCTTTTTTTTTTTTTAGAGTACTTCCTCTTGACATTCCTCAAAAAACACGGCAAAATGGCTCATTATTTCTACACGTCTGGATTCGTCAACAACAGAAATCGATGGAAGATTCACCCATTAAACTTGCCGAATTGCAGTGGGATGCATTTTCTTACCATATCAGTATTCGATTGACCGAATACCATATTCCTAATAATTTTGCTGTCAATCTACTACAGAAGGTTTGCCTATATTTCAGCTCTTGTATGTTTGCATGGAGGTGTAAAATCAGTATATGGCTGCCTTTATATTGCTTCCAAGTCATATTTTTAATCCTGAAATGAATTCCATTATTTTATTTTGATGATAGATTATCATTTCAGCCAAAATACTTCAATCAATTGATAGCCACCAAAACCATTCCCTTTAGTAAGAAGCCATTTCCTTTTTTTTCTTGAATTTATTATCGCTTCAGGGTTAAAAATGTGACAAATCAAACATTAAGAAACGTCATGCTTTACTTAAATGCAAATTTAAAGTATCGTTTAAGTTAGTGGTAGAGGAGCATTCAACTTAGTTATGAGCTGCTGACCAATTTAGCAAAGCAGTTACCATCATCAGGTAGAAAAAAATATTTTTTACACTACTTTATTTTCCCAAGTGGAACCAAGTGTAAATAGCATTCACAGCTTGACTTACAGGAGGCAAATATCCTTCAAATGTACCTCTACTCTTCCACTTATTTCCTCTCTTATGAGCTGTCATCAGCCTGGTTGGTGTGAAATTACTTTAATCAATATTTGTGTATTTTTATCCTTGCTCCTTTCTCTCTCTTCCTTTTTTAAAAAAACTTACGAAAAAGTACGAAAATCTTCCTCCATTTCAGTGTTCTCATCATATTCCAGCAGTAATCTTTCAAATTATCCATTTTATTGCACACTGCAAGTATTGTTTTGGCAATATTCACATTAGATTAAATTTTTCTACTGCTGCAGCGATACTATCTTTCAGTATGTGCTACTTACTCTTCAATGAAGTATTGAAGAGCATTATTTTTGCTTTAAGTCTTCATAGTATAAAAAGCTGTGTACTCATATGTTTTTCATTTTTTGTACTTTGACTTCATACTTACTACTCTCACGTTTACATTACAGCATATCAGACATGAATAGTTAATTGTATACAATTCATGTCAGAAATTGTTATTATTTATGTTTTTAGCTGAAATATAAAGAGATGCAAAATAATTTAAGTAGGCAACAAACATTACTTTATTTTTCATTATATTGAAGATGGCTGTAGTAGTCTGTAGTTCCTGTAATTTAAAATTATATTACATGGGGGTGAAATTGTTATGTTTTCATCGTAAGTTTAAAGTCTCTGATTTACATGTAAGGCAATGTAAATTGCTTCTCTCCAAGTGGGTTTTAATATGTTAGGGTGAACCAACTACTCCAGAAGATGAATCTGAAACTGGGAAAACCATGAAAGTTCTCCACTCCATCAGAGAAGCTCCTGTGACTCACCTCAAAAGTAGGGTTGGATTTTCAATGATGACAGATTTAACGCACATACCTGTCAACTCTCTTCCTCCAGAATTGGGAAGAGTTCTAAGGTTAGCAGAATTTGACATATTGAATCTGCAAGGACAGTATCATGGTAAATTAATACACTGTTCGTTTTCAGGTTAACTCCTAAAGGTGATTACCTTCCAATACTGCAAAATGATTTTCTAAGTAATCGCATAAAAAATCTTGTTATTGTTAATAACAGCAAATCAGAAGGTAATAGAGAAAGTTCTGAAATTACTGTAACTTACACTCCAATTGGAATTGGTAAATTAAGGTAAAGTTATATGTTTGAGAATGATAAGAATTATATGTTTAAGAATGTTCATGCATTTCATGGTTTAATTTAAAAAATATATTTCAGAGATATAATTTTAAATTTATTAATCCATGCCTGATCTTTATTTATAGGCTATGGCTTCATTTAGAAATGGCATTGAAAACATTGAAGTCAATGGGTTTTTCTGATAAAGATATCGATGAAGTGAAAAGCATCTTTGCTGATACAAATCTTTGGCTCCTTTGCCTCACTGTATTTGTGGCCTCAATACATGTAAGTGATGATGAACCTTTCCCTAAATACAATCAAGTGAAATTATAATTAATCCATTGTCAGGGATTAACTTGCAATTTAGTGGTTGTGATAGTTTTTTATTGATTATGGGAATCTGACACTTTAAAATGTACCATTGTATGTGTAAAGTAAATTCAGTACTCCATCTTAACTAATTTAAAAGATAAAATTAAGTAAGGTAGTATACACTCAGAGTAGTAAAAGTCTAGTCTGTATGTCATGAAACTTTACCTTATCATATTCCATCCACTTGCAATATCAATAGTGTAGATGCTAAATTACGAGTACTCGACCATTTTTCTTTCACTTTAACTACATGTTAATAACATTTTTCTTTTACTTTAGTTGCATGTTAAATAAATGGGTTACATAACTTTTTATAGAAATTACTACTACTATAGCAAGTTTTTTGTCATATTTAGATTAATTACTATATATAATATCATATTTTTAAAGTATCACTATGCAAATTTATTTGGTTAGCCTGGAAAATATTTGCACTTTATATTTGGCTGTGAAAATATAATAGCTTATCGTGCAGGTATTTTACAGATTTTAAGCTTGAAGAAAAAGAGGCGAAAGAAAGAATTAAATGAGTTAAAATGTAGGATGGAGTTTTAAAGATTTCTTTCTTGCATTCAAACATGTTATTGTTGAAGATTGGATTGTTATTTTGAATTGTATTACTCATATTTTTAAAATCTGGCACTCACAAATACTGATATGAGGTTAATAACTTTTAAAAAGGAGAGTGAAATTACTTTTATTTAATTATAATTATAGAAGAGACTGAATAAAAAGTCTGCTCTGCTTTGATTAGGAAATAGTATTCAAATGAATTTGGTCAATTCCTAAATATAATCTGTAAAAGGCAGTAAAGGTTCCCCATAATTAAGGTTGGATAACATCCCCTCTGCAGTTTTCATTCACCCTTTAAGGTTGTGTTGAAATCTTCAATCCCTCTTTGTGGTAAATGCTAGTAAATAACACTTTATTTGATAATAAATATGCATTGTTTATTGGTAAGATTAATGAGATTAATAGATATTAATAGATCTATAGAATAGAATCATTTTCTATTATTTCTTTTTCTCTTAGATTTTTCACCAATGTAGCAAACATATTGTTCCTGAAACTACTGATGCGTAATTTGTTTTTAAATTTTATATTTTTAGTGTATAACATTCACAGAAGATTCCATAAATTGGTCTAAATTTCCCAAATGATGCATTAAAGATATGCCTTCCCAATGTAGTAACATATTTTTATATTACATAAGTAACATTATTTTTACATTTACATGATAGAATATTCTTTTACATGATAGAATATTCTATGACTAAATATGTGTTTTACCTCTCAGATATTCCATACCAGGGAATTTGATTGTGCATGTTTTTAATTTTCTTTACAGCTCCTTTTTGATTTCCTTGCTTTCAAAAATGATGTATCGTTTTGGAGAAGAAGAGAAGATATGGTTGGTCTTTCAACAAGCTCTGTGTTATGGAGAGCATTTAGCCAAATTGTAGTCTTTTTATACCTACTTGATGAAAACACGTCATTGTTAGTACTGGTGCCTACTGGTATAGGGGTTGTTATTGAGGTCAGTTTTATTTATAAAGCCTGCTTTAACTTTTTGCTATCAATGATGTAATAAATGAAATATTGCATATTATTTTAACATTTTCAATGGCAAAGTAGCAGTTGTAGTATTTTTTAAAGAGCTTTGTCTTCTGAGGTCATACAGAGAATTGATCCCAGGATAGCTTTCACAGAAGGCAAACACAGCTTCTTGGCTATCTGTGGGCCCATTTATTTGCAAAATATGTCTTGAAGCTGATCTAAAACATTTTGTGTTTGATTTGCTGAGGAGCGACTTTGCCATTTTAATTTGTGAATATATAAATTCTGCTTGTCTCAGAATTGTAAGTGGGATTCTATTTTTGATTGTATATAAATATTGTTTGAATACTGTTGTTAAAGTTCATTGATGTCTTCTATTTCAACTAACTCATTGGAAAATCATTTTAATATCTTGAAGTGTTAATTATCATTTAATTATTGATATAGAATCCATTTGTGCATGTAATGAATTATCAGATCAAATTCTGTCTTTTTATCTGTAATCATTAAGTCTTTATTGTGTAGCTCCATTTTATCTCTGTCACACATTCTTGTTTTTCACTATCATGTTTTGTAATAATTTATCACCTAATTAGTTATACTCTATGAATATATTTGGATTAAAATACTTGCAGTTATGGAAATCTAAGAAAGTGCTTAGGATGAAATTTGATATGAATGGACGGGGATGGATGCCTTTAAGAGTATATTTTGATGGTGGAGAGTCTTCAGATGCTGAAAAGGAAACTCGAAACTTTGATGCTGAAAGCATGAAGTATTTGTCATATATACTTTATCCATTATGTATATGTGGTGCAATCTACTCTCTCATATATCATCCACATAAAAGGTTAGTTTGTTTCATATGATAATTTTTGCTGTCAATTTAATGTTTTTAAACTTAACACCATAAATATTGAATTATTATGCACACATTCTTTTGTTAATGAATTTCTTTGTTTCCTCCATTATTCTTTCCATGTTTTTTTTATTATTACTAGGAATGGTACTTTGCTTGCCTCACAATTTTGGAACAAGACCAGATGAGAGTGATAGTAAATCAAAATTAAGTGATACTATATTATTTATGTGGGTTTCTTTCTACCACCTTAGGAGATCTGACTGTTGAAAATTTCCACCTAGGAGTCCTCTTGTAAGTATTTAATTGAGTGCAGATCTTTTCTGAGAGGAACAGGAGTTCTGAGGTGGGATTCTTAAGCAGTCATATCTATTTAGGGGATAAAGATGAACACATAAAAAATGATACCTCCTAATTTTGCTTTTCTATCACCCTCAACTGGTCTTGTTCCAAAATCTTGAAGCAAGCAAAGTAAAACTATTATTAATCTTCACTTATCTAAATCTTTTATTTTCTAAATTGCTATTCAATTGGCATTATTTTTATGCTCTTTCACTTCTTAATACACTAATATATATCCTGATCTCTGTTGTTAGATCTTGGTGCATCTAAAACATCCCTACAGCCATTCCATTCATAGTTCTTGTGCACAAATATGTTAGAAGACTTATCCTCAATCTTTCTGAAAATGTATTAAAAATTGAAATTTATTCAAACTTTGAGCTGGAAAGCACCATCGTGCTTTGTTTATTTATTTATTTATTTATTAATGCGTACATTGCAATTTGGCCTATTGGCCAGGTGGCAATGTTGGAGGGGGTATAACATATAAATAAGAGGTCTGCCTGGCATTCGCCCAAAGACGGGAGGGAAAACCCTCCAAAAACCTCCCGTAGACAGACCATTACACTTACAATCGATTAATACAAATATATATAAAGATACAATACTTATAAACTAAATACATGGTTGATATCCACATAGTCACACATCTCTATAATAATTCATTCGTTACAATAACTTTACTCTATAATACATTGGATTACAGAACTAACTATCGCTATACATTACAAAATTATATAAATTTATCAACAATAGAGATTTACAGAAGTTGGGAAATACCCGTGAGGTCAATTACCTAAGAAACTACATACATTTAGACTTAATCTTATTTTTGAAAGTTTTAACATTTTTCGGCATTGGAATGAGATATTCTCCAGGTAATTCATTCCATTCCCTAATACCTCTATTAACAAATGAATATTTTAGTAGGTCTGTTTTCTGTTCTCGTTCTTTAATTTTTAAACTATGATTCCCGCGTCCAACATAACCGGGAATTAAAAACCTAGTCCGCAATTCATTGTCCGCATTTACCTTGCTCACACCTAGGTATTACCAAAGAAGGAATTTTTAGTCACTGTTGTCAGATTTGCCTGTGAGATTAGTGTATAGATAAATTGATTGTAATTTAGAACAAGTCCATTCTTCCTTGGGATTTTTCCTGGGTGCGCACCATCTTGTGCAGAATCACCCTTACCCATTTTCCTGTATTTAGAACAATGTCGAATTTAATATGATTTTATTTCTGCAGTTGGTATTCATGGTGTGTTCATAGTCTTGTGAATGGAGTGTATGCATTTGGCTTCCTGTTTATGCTACCCCAGTTATTTGTCAATTATCGACTGAAATCAGTCGCTCATCTTCCCTGGAGAGCATTTATGTATAAGGTAGGTTTTCTAAGGATTTTTTTGAAATAAATTGTGATGGATAGTGGTTTATGAGTTTTTCTTTTAATCCAAAGCTTAATGGCCTTATATGCTAGTCAAAAGAATGAATGGATGATATTTCAAAAATATAATGACTTCACTACAAATTTTTGTGAGATAAATTTATCAAAGGTTGAAGAATTGAATTAAAATAAAATTTCTTTCATCAAAAACATTATATTAATGAAAATTAATTATTTGATGAATGCAAAATATAAAAAAAGGCCCCTGGGTAGTGCATTTGCCTTTGGCAAAAACAGTCCTGGGTTCAATTCCTGGATGGGGACCAATATATATTGGTGTTAACCAAACATGAGTAGCTACCTGAATTAAGAGTTAGCAGGTCCTGTAAAAGCCAAATACAGTGGCGTGAGAGACGATGCACTAACCACCATAAATGCCACTGGCCTAAGCCCCATCCCTCAAAGGGATGTTGTGCCAAGGGAAAAAAAATAATAATATAAAAATATGTAGCCACAAATTTAATTGAAAGTGTTCAATTTTTTGAAGAAAAGAAGTATTTATATTAAAATGTCAGTGTTCTGATTTACATTTTTCTTTTCAGGCATTCAACACATTTATTGATGACTTGTTTGCCTTCATTATAACTATGCCAACTGCACATAGAGTTGCATGTTTTAGAGATGATATTGTGTTTCTCATTTACTTATATCAAAGATGGTAAGTTATTTTTCTTGATATTTTCTCAGTGGAATAGCAAATAAGATGTTGAAGAAAGATCTGAAGTTTTCCCAGTGAATCATTCTCAAGAAATCTTCTCAGTTTATCAACTAGGTAAGTTCATTGGTTAATACGGACATTTCAGCAACAACTCTGAGGTCGTTGCAGAAACATCGGTATTAACCAATGGATTTATCCGGTTGATAACCTGAGAAAATTTCTTGAGAAATAAGATGTTATGTAATAAAACTTAAGTGAATATGGATAATTTTATAAATCCAACTATCCAGGAATTATTTCAAATACACCATTTAAAACGTTTTGTAACTGTAACACAGTATCCCTTACAGAAAATGCTTGACATGTTTCTTTTGTTTTAAGGATATAAATGTAAAGATTGTATACTAGTACAGTCAAACCTTGGTCTGTGAGTAACTTGGTTTCTGAGCGTTCTGCAAGACAAGCAAAAATTTTTAATAAATTTGAACTTGATATACAAGTGTGGTGTTGCAATATGAGTAATATATGAAGTATGTATACACTGTTTTGTCTGCCGAGCATAAACCAAAAGGAGGAACTTAGTTGTTCCTCTGTTTCAGTTAAGAGTGTTACCTGCCTCAGCAAGTTTTTAATTGCAGTGAGATGGGTCTTTGTGTGCTTTGGACTAGCATATTTCTGGAAAAAATTATGCTCTCAATCCAAAGTTTGACTATATTATTATCTTCTTTTACTGATCTTTTATGGTTTCTTTGTAATTACCAAATAACGTCTTTGATATATTTTTATTGACTCTTTTATTGTTCAATTTCCTCAATTTTTTGTTGTGATATTATTAAAATTATTGAAACAGAAATAAATCCTAGTGTATCTCCTGTATACCAAGAATATTTCTATACTGTAATCAGGATTTTTTTTCGTTATTTTGTCATTAGTATGAAAATAATAGTGGTATATTTAACATAATTATTTATGATGTTTTTTAAGAGGTCGATTAATTTCCTCCTTTTTCAGGCTGTATCCTGTTGACAAAACACGTGTTGATAGTGGTGTCTCAATTGATGAAGTATCTGATGATAAAAAAAAAAGATAAAATCCATTCGAAAATTATGGCAGGAATATAATATTTACGTGGGTGATATAAATTGGATGTCATTACTTTTTTTTAGCTAATGGAAGGATTTTGGTCATTGAATAGAAGTTGTAAATCTAAAAAGAAAATTGTTTCAAGAACTTTGGCTATAGCTAAGGTTGACAGCTTGTGTTGAACACTTACTGTTCCTAAAATTTATAGTTCACCAAAGTATTAGGGCAAAACGTTTGTTGAACTTGGAAATATTTGTTAAAAGAAATTGTTAATGCTGAGGAAAACTATCACAAAATTTGCTTTAGCAAATGTTAGTTAGTGTGTTTGTAAAAGTATAATCATGTCTGTATTCAAATACAATGATGTATAATTATATTTATTTGTTTAGCAGTTTTGAGATCCAGATTGTGCAGTAAATAATTTAATCAAATGTTATTTATTTTATCATGAAATATTTAAAAAAATTCTATTAGTTGATTAAGAATGTCATGGTTTATAATCACTCCTTTTGTGAAAATTGTTATCAATTAATTAAAGACATTTCTTCCTCACATACCACAAGTAATAAAGAGAATGTTTTTGCATTTATTAATTTTAAACCGTTAAAGAATTGTAACTTTCACGTCAGTAATTTTCATTCTTAAATGTAATAAATTACTGTAGCTCTACTTTTGTACTTATTTTACATTTTTATCAAAAATCTATCTATTAATTGAAAGATGCATGCTGTATTATTTACTTTACATAAATCAGGAGATTTCTGGGGAGAACTTTTTTATTCCTTTTAGTGTCTGTTTTTTGTTCTTTACATGGTAATTTGAGTGAACTTAGTGTATGTATGTATGTCAGCTTGTTCAACATGGGAATGGTATGAAATAAACTTTTTAAGATAAAAATAGATAACAATTATTTGGAAATGTAAGTTAAGCAGTAAGCAATTTAATTTTGTCATTAAGCTCTCATAGGATGTGCTTAATGATTTATAATGCATTGCTTTTCTCTGAACTAAGTTTGACTTCCAACTGATCTTCAACTCCTTGTCTTCCATGACACTTGGCCTACTCATGTGCTCTCACTCAGCAATTAAAGCACATACCACTTAAAAGAACATATATCCTTTCCACATTTTCTTTTTTATCATTATCAAGGTTCATGAGAGATGCTAATGGTGTAGGTTTTGATCAATTTTACTCCTCTCTTAATCGTTTAAAAAACAAACTAATGGTTCATATACATTAAATCTTAAGATAACAATGAATGAAGTGCTTCTTTTATTCCTAAAATTTTGACTTCCCTAGTCTAAATTTAGTATCATTGTATTGATTTTCTCACAATCATATCTGTATCATATTTCCTTTTCTTTGCTTTTTTGTATCTACCAGTTATTATTTTATTTTAAACTCCTATTTAAAAAATCTATTTCTATTTTTTATAAATTATAATCATACATAATATTTATGTATTAAGTAAATGGGTATTGAGACCCATAATAAAGTAACATTATTATTATCAATTCCTGAAAAAAATTTGTAGCTATTCATGAATAGAAATTAGCATAAGGGGTGCCATAAAATTTTTAACAAATTTTCTTTAATTTTATCAAAAAACTGTGGAACTATATTAACTCTCTCACTGATTAGCTTTTACTATTATATTGAATCAATGATAAAGAGGAGCAGTAAACAGCTGAAGGACTCTGGCTCTACAGATTTTTTGGAGTAATTTGGAAAGAGAAGGTTCCAGATGAGTAGTGGAAATGAATCATAATCTCTATATTTAAAAGGAAGGCAGTCTGAATAATATAGTCATCATCATTCTATATATTGTGAAGGTGCTGATAAGATTCCTGGATAAACAAATTAGGGATGAAGTGCAGGCTTTCATTGGAGAGAACAATTTGGTTTCTGTAAAAATAGGTCAACTTTTGACTCAATATTTGTCATTAATTATTGATGAAGAAAACCTGAGAGTTGAGTAGAGCTGAGAGCCTAAACTATATTATGTATTAACCCTTGGAATATTTTATCAGAGGATAGGCAAGGAAATTGATGCTACAAAAGGACAAGCGACAAGATTACACCCGAGTGTCAAAGACATTGTGTGGAATAATCTGGTGCCAACAAAATTGGAAGAGATGTTAAAATATTATGAGCCAATTCTGATGCATGCAGAAAGTACATGGATATTAACAAAGAGACAGAAGATTAGAATCCAGGCTATGGAGATGAAAGTTCTCAGGAGTATGTAGTTATTGCAATGAAGGTAAGAGAGAGGAATTAACCTTACTCTTGGGCAAAATCAGGGAAGACAGAATGTGAAAATAAGTCAGGAAAACTAAAGAGAATTACTAAGAGATCTAGAAAGAGAATTCAAAATGTGATAATGTAGCCTTGTTGAAATGGTTTGGTCAGCTGATGAGATTCCCTGACAAACAATTCCCAAAAAGTATTTTTAACGAGAAGCAGACAGTATGCAGGAGAAAGGAATTACGGAAAAGTTGTAGAGCATATTGCAGGAGGATTTACAGATGCTGATTGAGTACTCGGAGAGGAATGGTGGATAGTGATAGACAGACATGGAGACCCTTGATACATAACCAAAAACAGTAGTTTGCTGGCATTGAGAAGAAGCTTGAACGTTTTAAAAGTTCCTGAAAGTTATAAACATAATTTGAGTGAAAACCAAATCTTACAAATTCGAAAAGTAGTTTGGCGTTTAATTTTATTTGCTATTCAACAGAACATAACTGGTTAGTCAAAGCTTCCTCAAGGTTCAAGAAATATCAAATGGTATTTCATCCAACGCAGCATAGAGATGAAACTTATGAATTATCTCGTATCTACACGGTGAAAACTGGACCTTAAACTTTGATTCACTATCGGAAATTATCATTGATAACTTCCGTTCCTAAACTGAAATCTAATGTACGCTTTTCCGTCATTGATACTATTCCATCATTATAATTCAATCAATGAAGTTTTAAATCTCGTTTTCTTAATTATAAATCAATAAACAGCTCTTGTGGTCGTACAGCGACATGAGTAGGTTATGCAGTAATATCAAAGCGTACATCTTATTGCAATAAATCAATAAACATAAAATATTTCTGACAAATATACTCCAATAATGCAAAATCTATCTTGGGAAACGATATTACTTACATTAACGTGATACATTTTAATGAAAATCGAATAGGGAATGCATCTTTGTAGTGCCTAACTCCAAGGAAATAGCTGCAATCAATCTAATGCGTCTAAATAATAATTTAATATTTAGGGGAGAGAAAGATGGATAGAACCACTAGATTTTCGTAACTCATGTTGTCTTGACATGCGTCTAAAGTGTTCTGCTAAAATCGACATTCTGTGGTCCAAGGATTTATCAACTATAAGTTTGATAAGAGAGATTATTTTTCAACGGAATGCTCTTGCGTAACCTTTCCTTGAATCGTCGAAGTCAATTACCGATGATACAATGACCCATTTTTATTTTCGTACATACGTGTAAAAACTACCTGTTACTTGGGAGAAAATGATATCGAGCGATCGGTCGTGAAAATCGCGCTGTGCTGTTCGAACGAGTTGTAAGTTGTTTTGGGAAAGATTACAAGGAATACAGGTGGATGTTAAGCCGTAGCTCATTTTATCATCGAAATCGGCGATAAGCTGAACTGTAAATCGTTGACTGAGGGTAATATCATTGGAAATACTTATATTTATACTAAACCATTTGAATTTATCGTCACATTAAGATGTTTCAAACCATTTTGTTCTTCCAAAATTGAAGTATTGCACTTTTCGGCCATAAAGTTACTTGAACATCTATTTCGTGATTTTCATCTTGTGTTTAGATTATGTTCTTTAAATTCTCTCATAAAATGTTATTTCTCGGTAACCTGTGAATCGCTTAATACGGATCGTGTTTACCTGCATTTGATGTATATTTCTTCTTTTACCTAGAGAAAGAATCGATGGCGTATTGTGTTTAATGTTTTATAGTGTGCTGAAGAGCATCAATGAGATGGGAAGCACGGACTTTGCTGTCAGCGAGACAGAATGGATGTCGGCAACTTTGACTACTGTCTTAAGGAGCGTTGTTCCTTTTGCAATCATCGTTTTCGCCTACTATCTTTACGGAAGGACTCAGAGTGGAAGGATAGATGTTCTCTTAGGATGTTACAGTATTCCCGGTTCGTTTTCTTTCATTACTAGTGTTAAGGGTGAAAGAGGGCCAACTCTAACATGATGCAGATCTTAATATTGTTAATGATTGAATTACCATAGATAATTATTAATAGAATTTCATTCTGATGAACTTTAACGTTCATCAGAAAATGAGAATATTATTTATAGAATTTGACATTCGTGAATGTTTAAAATGACCGCAACACTCATGTTTCCGGGAGTAATCCTTAATGATTTTCTTCCAATTTATAAAATTTTTAACCATACGCCAGATTTTATGTTTAGGAACCAGTCACAAATAAAGGGTGCGTGCGGAATAAAATATTACGAATTTATACTTCAGGGAAATTTTTTCATCTGAAGCGACTCTGGGCATTGCTTTACATGCACATATTGTCCTGGAGGAAGAAAGAGACTTATGGTGAAGGTTCTGGCCATGGCTTATTACCTTCACCTGAAGAAATAGAGGCAGAACAGCTTCAGAATTTAAGCAGCAAATATGTGAGTGATTAAATATCTATCGATTTTATTAACAATCCAATGAAAACACAAATAACTGTATCAAATTATCTTTTTTAATAGCTAGTAGAAGTCCTACTTTATTTGAAAAACCATCAGTATTAAGACATGTATGGACCATAGAATTTATTAGGACAAACTCCGCTGCTGAAGGGAGCGATCTTCCACCTTAATAACGTTGCACCATGTTATTTTATTTTCATAACCAAAGCGCTCACGCTCTGTGGCGAAAGATTTGACTTTGATTGCATTCAAAATATGATTACTAACGTAAGAACAATGAAAATGCTGTAAGACTCGAATGAAATCAGCATGTTCAGGCGTTATTTTTCGGAAGGACATGGCACAGAAGGGAAACACTTCGAAAAATTTCCATACAAGTTGTGAGAATAATTTACGAATTATTTTCCTTCTGTTCTTGGACCTGTTTCATGCGCTCTCTGTAACTTTGTAAATGGCCCCGTTCAAGGACAATATCGGAGAATGAACTTCCTCCGCAGAATATTTCTCCCGAAATCATCCGACGAATATCGTCTTCCCTTATGAATTTTAATCTTATTCATTTTCAGATGGGTAAGATGTAGTATCTAATTCATCATGGCTGCCCATCATTTACGGTGACCAAGCTTGGCAGACTATGTTGGACTATGTAGCCTGATGTAGCCACTGCTTGTAAAGACGGAACCGTTCTTCTCAGTAACTTTCCCTCGTCCATGTCAACGGCGCGTTTTAGATAGTAGCCGCTTACCTTTGAAAGTAGTCTAATATCGCAGACTTTTAAGTTTTGTAAACGATGTAGTAATTGTAAATTCCTTTACAGTAATTTACAATTTCATTATATTAATTTTAAATTCATTCCATATTTTAGGCTTTTATGAACCGACATCTTCACTTTCATTTATTTTTTCCTGTGCGTACTGGAATGTATGGTGGAATTATTTAGACTTATTGATATATTGAAGCAAGGGCCGGTCAAAAGGGGATTTATCGGGTTCATCCAGATGCCTAGCATCCGGGCGCCAATTTTAAAGGACCAAATTCTGTAAGGGCGACTTTCTGATTTCATAGAAAGCAAGCAATTCATATGTAGAAAATTTTAATGTGGCAAATATCATGCTTTATTTGTAAATCTTTAGGTATCTCATGGGGATAGGAAGTATAGAAGGGGCCCATAGGAAATTTTGCTCCTGGGCCCCCTTGGTAGATGGCTGTTCCTGCTAGAATCTCATCAGTATTAATATTCTATAAATGCTAGTAGTATCTATTATGAATTAGATACTAGTATTGTTTTTATTATTATTTTAAGTATTTTTATAATTAGGAATTCAGGTGGATGTGAAAGCATTTGCTGCAGCTAAAGACGCAGTAATCACTGCTGACAACAGACCCAATCTTGACTTGTCTCGTTACCATCAGTTATCGTAACATGCCATCCAGTCCATTTCTTGAGTGTAATACACTGTAACTGATAGTTATAATTATTTATAGTTCAAAATTTAGAATACTTATACTTACTTAATTATTACTTATGGTCTTAATGCCCCAACAAGTTTGAAAAATGGTTAAATTAAGCCACTATACTAGGTTTTTCTAGGCTTCGATTGTTATCACATAAAATTTAGAACAATAAATGTACATCTATAAATTGCCTGCATATATTTCGATGTTGTTACTCTCTTTCAAGCAAGTCCTTGTTTATGTACATTACTCCTTGATACCTTCTTATCTTAATATACATAATTTCTCTTCAGGTATTTGTTGCAAAGAATAAAGTCATTAATGAAAGGGCTTATTAAAAGGTTAAGGAAGGAAAGTGTAATATGGCCCAACAAAAAATATAAGTGGTTTCCTTGCATTGCAAGGCTGATAAAAACTTCAAGTACACCCCTGATGAAGAGAGAATATGAATACACAATAAGTTTTTAGAAATCTATGACAATAAAAAATATAAATCCAGAAAGATATTCAGAAGTCTCAACATGAAAGACTTCAGGAGTGTCTCTTGAATGGCATGGCTAAATGTTCTAGTCATATAGCTTAATGAATAGAGCAACCAACAGATGATTAGGAATTCCTGATCCGGTCCCAGTCTTGTTAGACTTTTTGTCTGTTGACTTTAATGTCTGATTTCCTTGGGAAGATGATCCAAATTTTATTGTCTCACATGACAAATCAGGTAAACCTGTTTATTGAAACTCTATGAGCAATGAGAATATATTGTAACACAGCTTCAAGACACTAGTGTTTGAATGAATTGCAACTTGTAACGAATAAAATTTTACGCATACTAACCTAACCCACCATCATTAGTTGCACAATCCCAATTATTTTCTCTCCCACAACTTAAAAAGGTATTGCCCATACCAAAGGTGGAAAGCCTTCTTCCATTGAAAGGCTGCAAATATCATTTTAGAAAGGCCACATGTGAAACTAATAGGCTGTTCTTGAGTTGTATCCTGCTTAATAATTTAGTATCAAAATAGTACACGAGAAAACAAATTAACTCGCCAAGTGAAATTAAAGAGAACATTTTTCACATTACTTTCTTCTTTAGCAAGACTCAGAGACAACCTTATTTGTTTCAGAAAGTGACTAAAATGCTGCAATGAATGGCCAAAAAAGCAGCATTTGGCCTGATGACCCCAGGGTTCCCTTCTCTGGCCTGTACTTGTTAAGCAGTTATCTGAATTTTTTTATCAGTAAAAATTCTTTTCTTTAGATTTCTAGCCAGTGTCAGCAACTGAGAAAAGGTTGGGAGAATGGTATATTTTCTGTTCAGAAGTCAATGGAGTTTCATAATTGCAACCTTACTCTTTCATTAAATGTTTTAAATGACTCATGACTAAAGCTTTAAATTTTCTTAACCTGTGAATATTAAATCTACAGGGGTATGATGATACTTTATTTTTTGGTGTGGACAATAAATGCAATGTGCTAGTAGTGAAGATTTCTACTGAAAGATTAAAGCACCATCTAAATCCAGAGGTTTGGGTTCATGCATACATTGATGGTGAAGTCTATCAGCTTCCCAGTAAGTACCTGTTATCTATTACTTTACAAATTCAATCTTCATTTAATACAATCTCTTTTTATGGATTTTTATTTAACCTGAGAATGACTTGCAAAACAATTCAAATAAACCAATAAGTTTAATAATAATATCTTAAAGATTATTTAAAGCAGTTTTTCTTTAATGAAAATAAAAATATGTATTATAAAAGAATGAGCTAAGAAAACTTGCATTTTTCAAAAAATTCTTTCGTACTTTGAGAAATGATTCTACTTCCATGTGAGGAAACAGTATTTGTAGTTTCAGATACGTATCTATGTACATGTGTACATATCTTTCAATGTATAATATTACTCTTTTAAATGATATCCATTATTCTTGTACTTATTTTGTGACTAATAAAATTAGAAATTGGGCATTGAATAATTTATCAATGATAAAATGAACATTATGAAATCTGTTCAAATGTAAATACATCATCAATCCTAAAATGGGTATTATCATCTATTATTCAAATGTTCATCTTTTTGTGAAAATTTGTTAAACATGTGTTAATTCTTACCATTCTTTCTTATAGTAATAACAAGATTAAAATAAAAATATTTTTATTCATTAAAGAATTTAATATTTGTGGAAAAAATTGATGTTTCATTTCAGTGCATCCTGATTCTGGTTTGCCAAGTACTGGTCCTGCATCAAATGTTCCTCCATCTATGGGAAAATCCTATTCTCAAGTTGCAGGATTAAAGTTTGAAATGTGTGAGCCTATGCGGAAATGGAGAATCTGTTTTAATGGCTTTTTGAGGTGAGTTTTGTCATCTGAATGAATTGCTAATATAAAATTCTTTCTGATCACATTTATTCCTCTACAAAATATAGCATTCTTTCCAGAGTATAATACGTGGTGTGATAAAGAAAATGAAATTTTTAAATTTTCCGAGGTGTGTAATACCAATTGTCAAAAATATTTTTGTGTGTATTGGTACACTTTCAACTTAGGGCTGGGTTGTCCCTAAAATACATTGTTAAGGGCAGCCATTTTGAAAACTTAGTCTATAAGTCAAATGCAGTCAATAAGGTTACATGTGTTTCACTGTGATCAGCAATTTTTGACTTGTGGCAAAAATGGAACAAAGAATTTGTAATAAATTCTGCAATAGAAATGGAATAAAATGCTGCACCACATTCGAAATGTTAATTGTTACTTTTGGCGAATGTTCAATGAATAAAATGAGCATTTACAAGTGGTACAAACTTTTTCAAGAGTGTTGTAAAGACACTGATGATGACGAGCATCCCAGCACATCTACAACCGATGATAACGTCAAAAAGGTGAAGAAATTGATTATGGACGATCACCAAATCACTATCAGAGAGGTTGCTGTTGAGGTTGGCATTACATTTGGCTCATGCCAAGCAGTTTTTTCATTTCGGCAATGAAACGGATGGCAGCAAAATTTGTCCCAAAATTGTTGAATTTTGACCAAAAGCAACAGCGAATTAACATTGCTCAAGAGATGCTGAATGAAGTCAATGACGATCCAGAACTTATTAAACTGGTTTGACTCCAATTAATAGGCTAAGCTTTCAAAATGGCTGCCCTTAATAATGAATGTTAGGGCCATGAGTGCCAATAAACAGAAAAAAAAGTTTTGACAATTGGAATTATATAGGCTAGGAAATTAAAAAATTCAGCTTTTTTTTGATCACATCATATGTTAGAAAATGTTTCATGTATTTTATAGATTTTATAAATCAAGAAAATATTGACTTGTCTGGTATGATTTGAAACAAGAATCTTTAACATAAATTCCACCATAATCAATTTACAAATAGTAAATTAATGTCACCAGAGGTGTGGCCAAGGGATTGGTTTTCAAGTTCAAACCTCCCCATGATAACAGAACAAACAATAAAAGAAAACATGTAAGACAATGATAGAAAGACTGTAAAAGTTAGTTTGCAGAAATAAAAATTTAGATTTATATTGAAGCATCTATACTATTCCTTTTAAAAATCATGTGCAATTTTAGTTGCATTCTCTTTATTAACAGTAAATATTTTGTAATATTTAAGTAAAGGTCTCAAAATCGTTTGACAATTCAGTATCTCTTTAATGTCAGTATTAATAGTTTAGTGAGGGAACCAAGAAACAATGCATGGATATACCTCAGTGCTTTGGGTTAATTGTTTTGAATGTATTTGTTTCTTATTTCCAGAGTGGTTGTTAATGCAAATTTCAATTTATTTAAATTTATAATGATTTAACCAAATCAAAACTAAATAATGATGCTACTAATAAGTTACATATTTTTATAATTAATTATTTTCAATAATAATAGCTCTATAAATAATCCTTACATAAATCAATAATTCAACAGATATTGGTCACTAAAATTTTCACAATGTTTAAATTATTTTTTTATAGAATATTTATAATGCCTGAGAGGTCTCAAAAATGACAGAGGGAAATTTACTTGAAATTTACAACAAAACAGTGCAGCTCCCATTTCACTAAATTTTTTAAATAAAAAGCAGAAGTAAAATGAACTAGCTATATATCAAACTCAACTGTTGTCAATATTCAGGAGATTAATACAAATCATCAGTAAAATGCAATTGTGAAGCCTCCACAACAAACTGCGATTACTTGTGGTGTCACTACCTCTTCAGAATTATTAATTAATTCAGCCCCTATCAGTGTCAACTTTTAATCAAGATGTTTTGGTTGTACCCTTTTTATGATATTGCTAACTAAGTCAATAATTATATAGAAGAAAAAGTAAAGGTACTGAAAATTAATAGAACAATAATTACTTTCAAAATTAATTATTTATAACTGTGTGATAAAAGAATGAGCTAAGAAAACTTGCATTTTTCAAAAAATTCTTTCGTACTTTGAGAAATGATTCTACTTCCATGTGAGGAAACAGTATTTGTAGTTTCAGATACGTATCTATGTACATGTGTACATATCTTTCAATGTATAATATTACTCTTTTAAATGATATCCATTATTCTTGTACTTATTTTGTGACTAATAAAATTAGAAATTGGGCATTGAATAATTTATCAATGATAAAATGAACATTNATTTTTTTGGAAATATTATTTTACATGAAAAGATTGAATAAAAAATGGAATATTAAACTAGGTCCCAGAAACCCTGATCATGGAGATTCTCTTATATGATTCTATTCTTAATATTTTCTATTGCAAAATGTAGTAAAGCTACCCCTTTTTACTTTGGCCTTTAATAACAGCCTTTTTTCAATCCTCCATGGCAATATCTACTAGGAACTGTTTCCTTCTATGTCTTATTATTCATAAAAATTACATAATTGGACAAGGAATAACTATAGCATCCAATAAGGTGCTTATTCACAAAATATAGAAAAAAATGTAGATATTTAGAGTTACATACACCAGTGGTGACTTGCAGGGTTTTTAAGTAAATATATATCTGATTTCATTTTTGGGTGGAAGGTTTTGCAGCATTATTATAATTACATATTATATTATTGATTGAGATAGCATTTTACAGCGACCCGTGATCCAAATGACTGCATTCAACTTTTTTTGTTGAATTCGAAAAACAAATTGTCAGTTACAAAAACACAAAATTTGCTTCTTGGATGAAGACAAGAATAAACAGCACTATACGAAATAACAGCCAACATTTACTTACATGCAGCATAAGAATAGCGAATATACATATTACATGTGCTAGACAAAACCAAGTCCAATTGAAAAATCAAATCACCTTGTAATAAGAATTAAACATATTAAGTAAATAGAACCAACAAAAAGTCTACTTAATTGAGTCCTGTGGGCTTTTTATCAAGTTCATGCACAAACAGATAGGACATAGTCTTGTAGATTCAGTTCTGCCACCAAAATGTGCAGGAGTTAGCTGGATGTGTCTGCCAGGCTCATGTCCTTCTCGAAAAAGTGCCCATCAGATTACTGGCAATGAAAGTCACTTGAGCGGTGGAAGGGAAACTCATGCCAAATTTGAATGCACTCAGAACAGCCAATTATGTATCACCATCCGCAATCAGAATAAGTCGGTTAACCGATGATATTCCTCCACATTGAGATATATAAGTTGTGCAAGTTTTTAGCAGAGGATCTGCTTGGGGATGTGCTTTCAGGGATTTGTTTCAGGTATTTGTTAGCAACTTCAAAAAGGCAGACTTAAAAAAGGGGTGACTCCATGCTGCTCGAAAAATTCACCACAGTTTCTTGATCCTGGAGGTATAGGCAATTTTGTGTTTACACCGTGGCTCTGAACCCCCTGCATGGACAAATCCTGGCTATGCCCCTGAGTATCACCCGTGCTATGCTGCATTTTCATAGACCATCTCACATAATGAGAACAAAACAAAAGTATTGTGTTGTATTACTTTTGTTGACATGTGTTAAAAATTTTCTTAGCTGTTATGCAAAATGACATAATATCACTAGAATTGACTGATTTCATCCCATTGATTTTTACTATTATTTTGCATAATATGAAGCTATTATCGGTTTATTTTATCAAAACTAGATTGATTATTAGTAGTAGTAGTATTGTTAAAAGTGCTTCGACAACTTTGGTCATTTTGCACGTGAGCCCCCACCGGGAATCGAACCCGGGACAGCTTTCATCAAAGTCGAATGCGTAGCCCACTTTGCTATCCGGGAGCAATTTGATAGATGTATGAGAAAAGATGTACGAATTACTGTTTAATATAACTTTCAAACCATTTTCAGAAAAGGGTGTCATGAGGAAATGACATCATTTGACAGCAAAGAGCTGGTGCATGTAAAATTCAACTTCATGTAAGTGGAATGAATAAAAAATATGCTTCCTCTTACCTGATTTTTATCATTGAAAATCTTTCAGATTTTAAGGACTGCTCTTCTTTTTATATCTAAACAGATGGGCTGCTTGTAGTGAACCATTTTATGTTGATGATTACCATAGTAATTCATTAATCAGCGAGGCAGCTGCTCAGGAGCCTTGGAGTTCTGGAGACTGGGTAAACTTGTTGTAAGTGGAACTTATCAAAATAAAGTGAATGAGAGCAATAAAATTTTAAATATTAACATTGATGTTAGAATTTCCTATGCATTTCATTGCATAGGAATTTTAATAAAATCTCATTGATGATAACTTTTATCGATTCTCTCATTATCTAAAAGATATATGCAATTAAGTATTATCTCATCACAGGAAAAGTAATGAAAATGGTTATGATCAGTGGGGAACACTTTATGGAGAGTGGAAGGTCAGTGAGCTAGGTGGTGCTCAAGAAGTGCTGTATTTAAGGGGTGTTCGAAGAAGAAGATGGAGGTCTTCAGTAAATTCTGAAGGTTATGATTGCCTTCGTCATAAAGCTGAATTTCTTGGAGTCTCAGAGAATGGTAGCTACTTCAGTGTTGGAGCATCAAGCATGGATTTTGGTGGTTTAACGCAGTTTGTATTCTTTGATAATCAATTTATTTTAGTAATCATAGGTTTCAGTTGTTGTAGTATTATTATATTAAGTATATTAAAACTCCCTTAGTTTTCTTGTGCAACACTTATTGCAGTTATGATGCTTTTTCAAGTATATTCCTCTGTGTGTGTGTATGTATATATATGTGTGAGTGTGTAATAATGTTCCTTTCCTCTTTTTATGGAGATAATGATAATAACCACTCACTTATTGCAGTGAAAAGTTTGGTCATTATCGTAGTCCAGCTGGGGTAATTTCAGCAGTAGATTCTGCTGATATCTCCTTGCCTCATTTAGCTCATTATGGTAATATTCCAGAGCATGCTGTTGTTCGATTTTCTGGTAAATATCTTGATTTCTATTCCTATTAATTTTTAAATTTTGATTTTACCAGTGTTTATCATTATAATTCTTGATTGATCACTTTATTAAAAGTGGAAAGACTTTTGAGGTTTGAGTAGAGTAGTGAGAAACGTATGAGTTTTTCTAAGAATGAATTTGCATCATAATCATAGAGGATTTTCTATCCTTATGAGTTACTATTTATTCTAGCCAATCCATTATTTATTTTTCTGCTATTTTCTGATCTATATGGCTCTTTCCCTTTTATCAGCTCCTTTGTTCACAGGACTTCTTTTCTATACATTGTTCTTCTACTCCCACCCATTAGTTAAATTGCCTACCTCTTGATTTTGAGATTGTAGCTTTAGGCGTACTTAGTAAACCTGCTTGTACGCATAGGAACCTTCCACTGTGTCCACCTTTTTATGTTTCTATTACTTGACCTAGAATTACAACAGTTCTTGAGAGTTCTCTTACTTTTCTGAAGGCATTTTCTTTATTTTTATCTGCAAACATCATGTTCTTTTTTAAAAAGAAATACTTAGTACTTTTCCACAGAAAATTTTTATTTTATGACCTTCTTCTTCAGGATGAAAGTTTGCTTGTGAAACCGGTTGTAAAATTAAAATTTTCTGTGTAAAAGTACTAAGTATTTCTTTTTAATAATGTCTTTCCACCAAGTGACGCCTTCTACCATCGATTTCACCATGTTCACTATTCTGTTTTCTCCTTTTCCTGGAAAATGTTAATGTTAAATATTTCAGTCCTATTCTTCACTCTGATGGTTCTCATAACCTTTGCAGTAATTCCCTTTATATTTGATTTCATCCTACAACATTCCTATGGAATATTCTTCTAACTTTTCTCATTAGTTACATCTCAAATTTTTTTTTCTGTATAAGTAACATTGATAAAATTCTGTTACTACCAGGAATTCCTACATTAATTTTTCTCCTATTTTTTCATGAGGAAGTTAAGGTATTTTATTTATAATTAATACATTCATGTAGTTAGTGATAATTTCAAATAGAAATTTTAATTTTTTATGATAATTATTAATCATTATGTTAAGTACTCAGTTAATTTCTATTGCAGCCAGTAAGAAAAATTTCACTACAAGTATATCTTTTCTTGAGGTGGGCAATGCTGTTATGTACACTGGAAGACCGTGGAGGTATAAAACTTATTTAACTTTGATAGATTTCACCATAAATTCAGAAGAGGGATATGGAATCTCTGAATTTGTATATAGGTATGTAAGTAATTAGAACAATCCTGAATTAACTAAGTAGTGGAGTGGAATATTTGTAATTATGATTAACTATAAATTGACTAAATATAGAACTAATATGAACAATAATTTGCATTAGGTATGATGGTGCTTGTCCAATTTCTAATCAGGAGAGTAAGCATATGTTCCAAAATATCACTAAGCTCTCCGTTCACTTAGGAGAGGCTTTAACTAAGCAAGAAAAGGAACAACTTGAAGAATCCAAGCCCTTGGTGTTACATTTTGATAATCCTTTATGTCAGAATTCCAAAATAGTTGGAGGAAAAGGGTCTTCCTTGTCTGTTATGACAGCTTTAGCTGGGGCTCCAGTAAGTAACATATTTTTTAATTGAATGTGAATTGTTGCTGAATATGAAGTAATGTTTAGAAAATATGTAGTATCTTAAAAATTCACTCACAGATTATTAGTTTTGTAATCAATTTTTCGTTTTCTACTCTAGAGGAGCTAACAAACATAATTATGTAAGAATTTGCAAATAAGCTCAAGTAAAAAAATGTCATTACATCCTCACTTTTATTGCTGTGTGTCATATTTCAGTATATTTAGAATGGCAACGTGCAGCTCATTGCTGCTCTCTTACAGATATAGGATCTGTCTGAATCTGTTGATGTCATTTATTCTTCCAAATCTCAGTTTAGGGTTCCAAATGGATTCTGTGTGACAACATTTGGGTTTCGGATTCAAATAGAATCCTGTGAAGCTTTGGGACATGCTATTAATGAGGTTCAGCATGCCAGCCTGAAAGGGGTTGGAGATAATGAGCTACAAGCTGTATGTGAGAGGTAAGGATAGTATGTTACCCTATAGCAATGCTCAATGTGTCATTGCTATAGTATAGCATGATTTAATTGACACAAGATATTAGCAAAAACCTTTTCCTTGTGTCAAATTTGAGACTTCCATGACAAAAATTCTATTGGCAGTAATTGATAAAATGGGTCAGCATGTCAATGGGATTTAAAAATATTATCAAATAACATGTTCTGATTCTATATTATTATTATAGAGCTGTAGATGTTATATCCTCAACTCCTCTATGCACAATTGTTGCTGAAGCTATCAGCGAGGGACTTGAAAAACTAAAAAAATGTGAAAGTTTTCACTATGGATTTGCTGTAAGATCTTCAGCACCTGGAGAGGACTCGCAAGAATTATCTGCTGCTGGTCAAAATGCTACCATTTTGGGTTGCAAAGGTCATGAGCAGGTTCTTGTTGCCGTAAGAAAATGTTGGGCTTCCTTATTTGCTTTTCCATCAGTAAATTATAGAAGGTAACTAATGGATTGATTTTCTTAACATTACTTATTATTTTCTCTTCAAGGTGAATGTGTTGATATTTGATATATGGAAAGGAAAGTTTTCTTTGATTGGTGTGTTCTATCTAACTTAAGATTAATGTCATGGTTTATTAACTAGAAATTGAAGAAAATGATGTAAGGAAAGTTTGACAGAAAATGAACTTAACATTTTAAAGTGGGCTGAAAATTTCAGCCCACTCTGAATTCAGAGTGGGCTGAAATTTTCAGCTTTTTCTCATGAGTAACTGGTCAAGTTTTCTTATTTATGTATTACTAACTTTACAAAAAAGATATTTCAAATTCAAATTCAAAATTTATTTCACCCAAGACTACATAGAGAAGTATAGGCATTGTCAAAATTGACATATATCATCACATAAAGCACAAATTAAATCTAAAACAGTTCAAATACATCTAGATTTTTACAATTAAAAAAGGATTACAAATTTTCATTCAGATATTCCTGGATGCTATAGTAGGCCTTTTGAGTAAGCAGGTTTATGACATGTGATTTGAAGGATTTAATAGAAGAGCAGCCTTTGATATTCTCAGGAAGTTTGTTATAGATTCGTAGGCCTCTTTCCTCCCAGTCTAAGGTTTTAAAGACTAATTCCGGAACGGCTGTAAAAAGAATTGGTGAAAGGCAGTCGCCTTGTCTTACTTCCTTCTCAATCTGGAATTCCTCTGTTTCTTCATGCAGCATTACAGAGGCTGTGGCATCCTTGTAGATGCTGCGTAAAAGTTGGATGTACTTGGTATCTGTCCCTTGTTTCCCCAGTGCCTCCAGTGTGGAGGAGGTACTTACTGAGTCAAAAGCCTGGGCATAGTCCACGAAGCAGAGTACTAGTGGCATCTCGTATTCGTTCATTTTGCTGATAATTTCTTGCAGAGTGTGGATGTGGTCCATAGTGCTGAATCCCTTGCAAAATCCAGCTTGTTCTCTGGGCTGGGCAGCTGCCAGGGACGTCTTCAGACGTGCAGCTATTACTCTCATGAACGTTTTTTAAATAACAGGAAGGAGGCTGATGGGGCGGTAGTTCTTCAAATCTTCCTTGCTTCCTTTCTTGTGCAAAAGAACAGTCTTTGCGTGGTTCCATTCCTTTGGAATTCTCTCTTGTCTAAGGCAATTAGTGAATAACTGTGCAAGGACAGGAGAAATATCTGTAACACCAAGTTTCAGATATTCTGCTAAAACTCCATCAGCTCCTCCTGCCTTTCCATTCTTCATCTTCTTGATGGCCTCTGTTACTTCTTCTGAGAATAGATGAGTGATTTTCTGAGTTTTTACTTTATTCTCGGTTTCCTCTTCAACATTTTCTGTCTTCTTGTAGAAGAAGCAAGAGAATACTGTCCTCAGTATTGCTTGTCTATTGGAAGTTATTGTGCCATCTTCTTTCTGCACGATCAAGATCTATTCTTTAATCTATTATTTAATGAATTGAATAAAGATCATATGAATTCTATATTAAAAGATAGCTAGTTTTTTATTGCTTACATGAATCAGTGACTTATATTGCTGGGTGCATTGCCTTCTGCAGGCTACAAATTTTATCCTAAAAAAGCCAACCACCGATCTTTAATGGTATAATCTACATTTAATCATTTGCTCCTCAACTTCAATTTTTTCAAGTTTACGCATCCTTAGCTAATGTGTTTACTGTTGAATTTATCAAATTGACCTCTAGCATGAAATTTAATGTGTCTTTAGTTAAACATTGTAGTGAAAAGATCTTAGTTTTAACCTAAGAGCATAAATGTGAGGACAAACACATTTTAAGTTGCCGAAAGTTATGATAAACATAGTGCAAGCCATGAATATAATCTCTAAGTAAAGTTGTTTCCATCTTTTTGGTTTGTTTCAGGCAGCATGGCATGATAACAAGTGGGTCTGATATTGCTGTGGTAGTTCAAAGGATGGTTCCTGCTGATTTAGCTGGGGTAATGTTTACTCAGCATCCATTCACTGGAAATCCAGGAAATGTTGTAATTACTGCAAATTATGGACTTGGGGAGGTAATTACCTTAGATAGGCACATCAGAATTCCTTTCTGTTGAACTGTGATTTGATACACTTTCACTCACAATCTATTTTATCTCAAATGATACAGAGTCATTGTAACTTTGTGGTAAATATTCATATTAAAACACTCCATGAGAGTAAACTTACAAAACCATACTTTACAGTGAAGATATGACCATGATTTTGTAGTGTTGCTACATCTATAGGTGACAAAAAAAATAAATAAGACAAACAACAATATACATACCAATATAAGTTAAATCTAAGTATGCTGATGAAAAGAAATGAATGGTGTTCCCTTAAAATTCTTGGGTATGATATCTTACTCCTGAGCAACAGTTTCCCTGAGTGGTTCAAATGTTCTTTTAAGACAGGTCCCAAACTGAAAGATTTATTAGTGGAGTATAAAGATCCCATTGATTTTTTAGCAGAAGTGGTGTGTATAGACTTAATGATTGTGGCATGTTTTATATTAGCCAGATGGGAAGGTGTTTCGTTGATCGACAAAAAGAACAAAAACGTGCCTTCTTTTATAACAATCCCTCTGCTTCCCATTTCAGCCAGCACTTGCTTGCAAAGAGGTATTCAAGTGACTTCAAAATGCCAGTGCTTCACTTATGTGAAAAAAGTGCAAGACTAAATGCCTTGAAGACTTATGAATCATGAAGAACTCTTCATCAAACATTATCAATGAATTTGTTTCCTAACCCTTATTACAAACCATTATACCCTAACTCACCACCCCTCATATTCTTCCTTTGGCACATTGTTCCCCTCCCATTTCAGCCCCATTATCTACTTGGGTTTCTCTTAGAATAATAACTTTTAGTGATTTTAATGACTGTGAGTCACTCTGTGTATAACTTTGGACTTTCGTATATTGGAGTATTCTCAGAATATGTGAATGTTTCTAATCTTTTTTACCCTTGCTACCATTATCCCTTAACCCACACCTCTACTGTCCCCTGTTCTTTTCACCTAGCATGCTAGGTGAAAAGAACAGGGGACTTTCCCTCTTCCCTTTTCCTCCTCCCCTCTCATTGGTTGATTTTTGTGTGTGGTTCCTCAGTCTTTGGTATGTGTATGTGTCTTGTTTCCTTTTTTGTCACCTGAAGATGTAGTGATGCTACAAAATCATGGTTGTATCTTTACTGTATAGTATGGTTTAGTGAAAGTTTACTCTCATGGAGTATTTTATCTCAATACCCAAAAGGATAGGCGTTTGTGCCCCTCAAGAAATTTTACTGACAAGGAGAACATCAGGTTTGTGTAACACGGATTTACACGAAAATTTCAGGACACTTTCCATGCACCAAAATAACAGACACGCGTCCGGCCGTTCAACTCAATGCGCCTTTGTTTATGTAATATTTGCAACTGAAAATCGAATTTAGGCAACCACGCAACACATGTGCATTGCCATAGATATAGCAGAATTTTCCACCTAGAAAGATGTTTATCCCGTTTTTTTTCACAAGCAATTTAATTTTTCTGCTATTTAATTTCATCTTCTTATCTCCCAGACATTCTTTACCTTTCTCGTCAACATTTATTAAAATATACGTTAGGTAGGTATGTACTCCAGTATCTATTATTGTAGCACTGCTACACGTAGGTTATGGAGTCTCAGCCTTAACTACAAGTGTCTTTGACTTGGCCCTTTTATGTGGTATCAGTACCAACAGGAAACACGGAAGAAAAGTGAAACATCGATCATAGCTATCATAGCTACTTCCGAAAGTTTTCCTTTGTTTACAGGAGTCCAGAGGTAATTTCGATCCTCGAGTTCAAAAGGAAGTAGAAGAATTTAAAAATGTGTTTGTTACGTCCTCTAAATCAGGAAAATTTACCACAGAAAGTTACAAAGGTTACTTACGTAACGTAATGAGAGAGTACGTTAAGGAAAATAAGTTTCTATTGACTGTCGATTCCTGGAAGGGCCAAACAAACATGGTGATTTATGATGAAATTTTTGTAAACGATTCAGGTTTACCGACTTGTTCTTTAAAAGTTATTCCCCCAAAATGTACACCATTGTATCAACCGTGTGATGTGTACTTCTTCCGTCAAGTGAAGAATTTTATAAAAAGGATTCAGAACACCCCTGTGTTGATACTATCAAATAGAGAAATCAATAAACGTTAAGATGCTATTCGCATTCACGCATTGATTCATCACCAACTGTCAGCTCCAATATTCGAGCAAATACTATGCTACGCGTGGTATACGTGCAGGTTGTCACTAAATAGATCGGCATTTCTAAATGTTAATCAAGTGGGTTTTTCAAAAGACGTTCTGCAATACAAATGTCCCTGTAAATCTGAGAGTTTTTGTGCTGTGCATGGTGTCGTAAATATTAGTGTTTTGATTGTTTTTATTTTAAGTATCATCCAAATAGTTGCGAAAAATAAATATTTTTATAAAAATAAAAATTTTCAATATTTAATATGTAGCTTTTCAGGTCCTGTTAAATTCTAACAAATCTGAGGACTGCAGAGGATCTTATATAACGGTGAATAATAAATTATTATTTACAACCTAGCTCCTAGTTATGACCTGTTTCCCCTGTTTCTAAATTCTTGAGCCAAAATTTGAGAAAATATTTCGGAGAGCTAATAAGAAGTACATTTATTTCAAAATACGAAGCCGGGGTTCTGGGATGACCGGGTTTACAGTTATCAGAGCAGATGTAAAGAGGGTTAGTGCAATAAAATCTCCCTCGGTTAAGGCAGTCTTTGGCGTTTCCTTCTCGTCCGCCGAAGGGAAAAACCAAGTATGCACAGTATATGGGAAGAACATTTTCTACAATTTAAAACAAACTGTACTGAAAATATCGCAATAAAACGGGCTATTTCTCTACTAGAAACTTCGTGATACATAAAAACCTTAAAAAATGAAGAAAGAAAAAAATGGAAAATTAAAATGGAGGGCTTCAAGCGGCAGTGTTAAAATTTATAAGCAGTCGATTCTTACAGGAGATTTTAATATTAGTCTGGAAACGATCCCAAGACCATATTGAAAAAATCTTTGCCGTTTGCGTTACGAAAACATGTCTAATGACAATATCTCGATTATCAATTCTCTATCGTTCTGGGAAGGGCTCAAAATAAATTCTCTATAATCCGCACAAAGCATACTTTACGGAAAAAATTGAGTATTTGGGCCTTCTGGGAATCGAAGCTATGATAGCTATGATCGATGTTTCACTTTTCTTCCGGGTTTCCTGTTGGTACTGATACCACATAAAAGGGCCAAGTCAAAGACACTTGTAGTTAAGGCTGAGACTCCATAACCTACGTGTATTAGTACTACAATAGATACTGGAGTACCTACCTAACGTATATTTTAATAAATGTTGACGGGAAAGGTAAAGAATGTCTGGGAGATAAGAAGATGAAATTAAATAGCAGAAAAATTAAATTGCTTGTGAAAAAAAACGAGATAAACATTTTTCTAGGTGGAAAATTCCGCTATATGTATGGCAATGCACGTGTGTTGCGTGGTTGCCTAACTTCGATTTTCAGTTGCAAATTTTGCATAAACAAAGGCGCATTGAGTTGAACGGCCGGACACGTGTCTGTTATTTTGGTGCAAGGAAAGTGTCCTGAAATTTTCGTGTAAATCCGTGTTACACAAACCTGACGTTCTCCTTGTGAGATTTTGAAACTCCTTAAAGATGAATTTATTCCTTATTAACTTGGTTACTTGGGTTAAAATGTGAATGTGATGACATTGGAAAAAAATTATTAGCTTCAAAAAATTTTTTTTAAATTATTTTAGACATTACATAGAGGCTAGATGAAAGATTTTTTCTTACCATGAAGTTTTTAATTGTGTTTCACTGGTGGGTTGAGAAACAATAAGTCTAAAATTTCTTTGTCTTCCAGCATATGTCAGTCATAATATTATGTAAGTTTTTTGTTTTATAAAAGAAAAATTTCAGCTACTTTACTGTCACTCTCTTATCTTTTAATTATCAAAATCAGAGTGTTGTAGCTGCAATTGCTGAGCCAGATACAGTAATACTGTCTAGGAGTTGGGAAGACACACTAAGCTTATCAGAGAGCAAAATTGGGGAAAAATTTCTCAAAGTAATAGTTAATGGTGAGTATTATTCTCTAAAATATGTAGATCAAGTTGAAAAAGTATCCTTACAGAAAATTTTACTTTTTACAGAAAATGATGGTGGTATTAAAGAAGAAAGAGTGGATGAACAATTGCTGCAAACTTTATGTTTATCAAGTGACCAAGCACTTAGTTTGGGGCAAATTGGTTTGTTACTTGAATCTGTGTTTGGAACCCCAAGAGATATAGAATGGGCTATAGTGAAGGTTAAACATAAATCTGTTTCATTTATCAACATTAGCTAATTTCATATCATTATATTTTAAATAGAATTTTCATGTTTTCACTGCCAGTAATATTGTATTTTTCCAAAAATTATGGTAGGTTTTCAAGGCAATAATGGAACCCTGAAGCTGCTCCTTGAGTCCTGCTTATAAAACTCAAAATTTACTTAAGATTCCTAATCACAGCCTATGATATCTATTAGGAGAGACATAAAATTTGGCTTGAGTTAAATCATAAAGGATTATAGAAATATTTCGTGTTAAAAAAAATTTATTCTTGGTTCATTGCTTACAATGTAGGAGCCAAATAGTATATCTTAACACTCCAGTTTGATTCTAGGACACCATCTTCATACTGCAAGCTAGACCCATAACTGCCATGGACAACTGGACAGATTTTGAGCTTTTGCATGAATTCGACACACCAATAGACACTGATTCAGATGTGACAACTGTTGCCAACACTGGGTAAGATAATCATGGGGAAAACTATTTTGTGGTATATTTTTATGTAAAACCAAGTTAAATGACATTAATTTCATTAACCTCTTAAGTGCGTTTGTTAACTATAGTCCACAGCCTGTAAAAAACATGTGACAATTAGAATCACGCTTAAAATGCATGAACCACTTTATGGCAACCTTCCTTTATTAGTTTAAAGAGAATTTGCTTAAACATTTTGTCCAACAACAATCTTCTGGGACTAAATGTAATAGCATTGATTCTCTGTGATTTTTAAAAAAATTCTGATTTAAGGATGAATTTTTTACCCTTTTTTCTATAGAATCTAAAATAATGAAAAATAATTGTAATACAAAGTGGGATGAGAGTGCAGCAGCTTACATTGCAACTAAGCACTCAGCAATGCATCAACACCTGATATGCTATGGCAGAAAACAAACATCCAATGTTTTTCACATACTCATGGATACTGGATACACATGTTGCATTGTTATTGAGAATTTTCAGCAGTGATAAAGAAGCATCACAGATACTGAAAATATGTTTGTGAAGGCAATGTGAGGAGGAGAGAAGAGAGTGCTGAAGTGCAAAAATAGCCAGCCTATAGATCGGCCCGAGGTTTTTTTTGCACATATCTCATAGTATGGCACTAAAAGGGGTTCTCTCCAGTTTTTTTGAAGAAGTTGCTTATTTTTGTCATTTGACGTTCTTGATATACTCCCAAATGTTTTGACAGTAAAATCTTATCGAATATACAAGTACATTGTTATTCCAGTATAAATGTAGGAAAACATACAAATATGTAAAGTACAAATACAAAAGGTAAGTAATTTTAATAAAACAGCATATCATCAAGTGGTACTGAATAGAGTATAATATGTATTCGATTATTATGATGAATTATTATTATCATCCAGAAATAAGCAAGAAAAAGAAGATAGAGAAAGCAGAAAAAAACATAATTTTTCAAGAATCTGATTCTGGATATGGATCCAACTTCGTGGATAATGAACCAGCAGGGTTGTCTGAAGAAAATGAAGAAACAAGTCATATTTATATAATAGAGCCTGTTAGTGATGAAAATTTCAAGTATTATGTATGTCTACAAAATCGTGGAACACAGGAGTATAGGATGTTACTGGCTGTGTTTAGAAATAATGCACTGCCATCATCAACTGAATTAAATTGTTCAAAGAATTAGAAGGCTGTGTTTCAGAAACAAAGCAGGGTGGTCCAGATACTCCAATCAACACACTAAATAAGACCGCGATTAAAAGAATGGTTTCAGCACCCTTCAAGGTTTGGGGAAATTTAACCAATGACAGTGGACATACAGGTAGATATATTGCAGACTTCTAATGGAAAAAAATTGCCATTCTAAACATTTGTTTGCACTTGAAGCTTGCCAGTCACAGGTGAGTCCTGAGATTGCTGACCTGTATACAGATCATGCAAATGGAGGTGTGTGGTGATAAAACTTCTTGTGGAACATGTTGATGTATATTAAATGGCTTCACCTTTATCATCAAAGTAGTGTTTTGTTTCATCAGCAGCTGTGGTGACTAAGACAGGTGGATCAAATAACGATGTTGAAAGATGGTTTCCATCATATCTACCTGGAGAGCCAAACCCATTTTGACAGGTGCCTTCAATTTAATAATGATCATCTTATAAAAGACAATGCCAATCTGGACACTGCCTAGTCTACTTTTTAAGTGAAAAATCATTCTCAACCTTTATTTACTTGCCCTCATACTATCATAAAGATGCTTTGATTATTGAAGATGATAAAACAGTCTTCATTTGAAAAGATAATTTTTGATTAAGTGTTTGATTTGATTCTGTGTTGTGGTTCATAAAAATATACCTGTTCTATCTAAAATTTCAGAGAAGTTTTGCCTGGCCCCATGACTCCTTTGACAAGTTCTGTGATGACAAAGGCACTGGATCTAATGATACAGAAGTCTCCTACTAGATCTGGTATTTTGATTCCCCATTATTTAAGGAATGCAGCCATAACTCATCATCAAATGGCAATGAATGTGATAAATGTAAGTAATTTGCTCATATTTTGCTACAATGTAAATCACCACTCCATTTCTTATTTAACCTGAGTTTTGACTTCAAGTGTTCTGGTTTAAATTTGTTGAACTTCATCTAAAATGACTTGAAAAATCAGTGTTAAGCTATTTTCACAGATTTTAATCAATTTGAATTGATTAAAATCTAAAATAGTAAATTTACTTTAGATTTTAACCATGACAGTCAGCATCAGATTAACTACCAATGGAAATGAGAGAATTCATGCAGGTGTGTTCAGTTTTGATGAAAGGGAGAGGTTGGAGTCATGGTAGGTGATATTGTTCTCACCAAGTTTTGGGGTAAAGATAACTCTATTATCTCTAAGGTGTCCAGCTTTCTTTTTTTATGCTGCCTGTGATGTAGTCTATCAGGATGCTGGAATGCCCATCCTCCATCAGGGGATTAGCAAAGATTGAGTTGAAATTTCCCTGCCAGAATCTCTAGTGCTCCTATTGTTCTTCTTGTCTGCCCAATGGGGGAGGCAGTTCAATCATTGTACTCCAGGAGATAGACCCTGCTGGTCTAGGGGATCCCTTCTTTGTTTGACTTTAGAAAATTTTCTGCATGTTACCCTTGCTATAAAAACCTGCTGTAAATTCTGCAGGTAACATGTTAGCCAATCTATGAGACGTTCCCAAGGAGAAATGGACATGAAAAAAGTCTGACGGGACTGGGACTCAAACCCGTTAGACTCATCTCATTCGTTTCTCCTTGGGAATTTTCCTAGATGCATGCCTTATTGTGCCAAGTCACCTAAAACCCTTTTCCTTGTGTCTATGAGATATTTTTCAACAAAGGAAGCTTGACCAAAGTCATCTCCTTAGTTGGTTTATTGGAGGGTGAATGAGTTGGAAAGACACTCCTGGAAGCAATTAATATTTATTAAATTTACACTTTTAGATGAGTCAAATTCCTTTATAGGGTGGACAACATGCAGAGAGGCCAGAGAGTATCTCTTGGAGTGCAATGATTGTTTTGCTTCCTACAAGGGCCAGAAGAACAATAAGAAAGAGGGAGGCAGAGCATCAGAGATGCTTCTGGCAGGGAAACACTACCTCTGCCTTGACTAATCATTGATGGAGATGGGACATTCTTGCACCTTTGCAGTGATGCTCCTCAACTGATAGCCCAAAGAAAGAAAGTTGTAAGCCTTGGAGAAAATAGAGTTTTCCTCAATCCAAAACTTAAAGAGAGAAATGAGAGTATGACCTACCTTGACCCTTTCCCTTTCCTTTCACTACCATCTAAACTGTACACACCTACATAATTGTAAATTGGTGGAAGTGGTCCAGGGTTCAATTCCCGGTGGGAGCCCATGTGCGAAATGACCTAAGCTGTCGAAGCACTTTTAATGATACTACTACTAATTTTATTCTGCTGTATTTCTATTCTGCTTCATTAACTCCTAATTATAAAATAGAAAAGTGCTTTTTATGATAATATACTTATTATCTTTTAAAGTAATATTATTATCAGCAAAAACAAATACTTTTCAGTGCTTCTTCCAATTGAATGAGGAAAAGATAACCTTAAGCTATAAAGTTGTTCATTTGGCTGTCTTTGGACATCCACATGTTCCCCCTGACCTTCATCAGTTAGGCGTAGAGCGTCATGGTGTAATGGGACCATTGGACAGAATTAGAACAATTTTAAGATTGATAATGGTAAGTACAGCAAGCATGTAGTATCTATATTATGAGAAAAATACAATATTACAGCCTCTCAATTCAGTAATACTCATCTTTTCCACAGGATACGCTTTGACTCATAAACTTAGTTGTTTATTTTATTCAATGTTGATGTTCTTGTTCCTGATGATAATAATTGATAACAATCATGTTGTAATCATACAGAATGGATGCATGCAGAATTTACATGAAGGACCATAATTACTGCTTTTTGTGTTGCTGGAAATTCTATTATTTACTGAATTTTTATTTTTTTGAAGTGCATATCTGGAAACTTACTTTACTTATTTTATTTTTATTTCATATCTAGTTGAATTTAAAGTTTTCATATGCTTTGGAAATTTCTTTCAATCTCAACCCTTAATTTAATTTATGACAATTTATCTTATCTGTATCTTTACATAAATGAGGTGCTATAAAAAAATATGCAGAATTCTTAAATTTCCCGGGCTGTATAATTCCAATTTTCAAAATCATTTTTCTGTGTATTGGTACACATGTCCCTAACGTATGTACATTGTTAAAGGCAGCCATATTGAAAGCTTAGTCTATTGTTGGCAGTCAAAAGGGTTACACGTGTTTAACTGCAATCGGCGATTTTTAACTAACTTTTAACTAAACTCATATCATTAATCCCATTTAACTAGTGTTATCTCTGTCTTCCTCTTTCTCCTTTGCAGCTTTCTCAATCTCCTCATAGATCCACGAAGTCAATCCATATATTCTTCCAGTCAGTACAAACCAACGCAAACTCCCTTTTCATAACGGTCACACAGCCTCTCTCCTTTGGTCCACAGTCATTCATTACCCAGTCATTACCGACTATCTCTCCTGTTTAACCCTCATATACTCCACATATAACCCATTTAAACTGCGTTCAGAGTACTCATAAACTTCTTTTAACACACCAAACTTTCACTACCAATGGCGAAAAGAACACGTATCTTTACTGCAATTTTGCCTCTTTCGACAATTTCTCGCGTTTTATTACCGATCACATTTTACCCATTACTCTTCTACATGCATCGGCACACCATATTCATCCATCTGTTTTTCCATTCACAGAAAATATACTACACAAGTGATACCCACCCACTTTTTCAATATTCTTACATTTTCACCAATCGATTCTTTCTGCTACTACACTCTGCAACGATATCTAGCAACCATCTCGTCAACCGATTCCGTGTTTCTATCTAGTATTTTGGCCTCTGCAATATATTGTGAATATGAAAGAATGCCGATTTTTAACGCCTTAAATCCAAAAATGCGAATCAATGGTGTTCTTAAACTATCACTAAAATGACAAACATTTCCAAACTTTTTCAAGTAATATGTTTGAGCAATTCTTTTAACTAAACTATATAGACATATCTTCCTTTAAATTTAACGTTCATTCGTCAAATTCCCAGCTTCTGCAATAATTTCTTTTTCGGGAAGTCTGAAGTAGTAGCCGAAAACATTAAATTGCTGTCTTTCACTATGCGTGGATTTATTTCCTATGCGTGGATTTTATTTATTTTTTTAATTCATGTAAATGATTTACCAAGCAGTATTTCGTCCAGAATTCGGCTGTTTGCAGATGATTGCATAGTTTATAGGGAAATAAAATCTGAGGATGATTCAAGTGTACTTCAACGAGATATAGAGTTAATCGAGAAGTGGGCTCAATCAAATGGAATGCAAATAAACGCAAGGAAAAGTAAACATATAACCTTCACAAACAAGAGAAGGAAAAGACAGATTAGTTATAAATTACATGGAGAAATTATTCCAAGGGTGGATGAATGTAAATACTTAGGGGTCACACTAACGAAAAATTTGGACTGGGGACCACACGTAAATAAAGTTGTGTCGAAAGCTCTTAAAACTCTCCACTATGTAATGAGAAACTTAAAGGGAAGCAGTAAAGAGGCGAAGGAATTAGGGTACAAAACAATTGTGAGGCCGATTTTAGAGTATGCAACTAATGTCTGGGATCCGCACGACAAATTAAATACAAGTAAAATTGAAAAAGTTCAAAGAAAGGCAGCCAGATATGTATTGGGTAGGCACAAGA
>KZ312439.1:993517-1043806 GCA_000376725.2 Ladona fulva
GTGATACAAAATATTATTTGTTTGTCTGTAAACATTATAGCTACGCTATGATCACTTAGGGAAAATAATGGTTATTGAATCAAGTAAAATTCTTTGTTCATATAAGGCTTTATAATTATTTTTGTTCCAGTAATAATTCTTAAAAGACTAATTTCTTGTAAAATTATTCAATTTAATTATTCATGTTTCAGGTACTTGAAATCTGTCAATTCTAGATAGTAACCATTGTAATAAAAATCAAAAATTAACGTAATAACTTGCTATCATAGATTTACCACATTCAAATAAAAGGTAGATAATGCATTATTTTCTCCAGATATTAGATATATCTGTTTGAAAATAAGCAATTAACTACTGTTTTATTTTTATAAGGTATTATTGATAATAAAGTAGCACCAGAAGGTCACATAGGTAATATATCATAATAAATATATATGTGAATATTAATAACAACTGTAATATTATTATATTAGAAGAAAATAAGTTTATCTTGTAATAAGACATGTATAATTTAATGAAAAGGCTAGCTACTTTGACTTGAATATTTGAAATATTGTAACAAGTGTAAAATCTAAGAGAGCTCCAATGGTGGCAAAACCTTGACTCACAGCACCACACCAAAATAATGGTCCCCTTCCACTACCTTCTTTAATGACACCTATTTTTGACAGAGAAATTTCGATTTCTCTGCAGATGCGTGCAGCATTGATCTTGATGAATGTGCTTAGCCCACTATATACCACCATGTTTGTAACCTGAAAATTGTATGAAATTTAATTTTGACAGTTAATTCACAGAATGAGAATTTTCATAATAAAAACATTAATATATCATCTTAATACAGTACTAAGTAATGTATAAGTTTAACAGCACATAATAAATTGACTCTGAAAGGCAATTGGAAAATACAACTTTCTGACATTTCAAAAATCTACAATATTATTCAACAATAATAATAATACTTTTATTATCCAAAGACATGAAGAAAATACATGCTTAGAAGTCGTAAAAAATTCAACCAGCACTTCAACTAAGGATGTTAGCTTAAATTACTTTTAAGTAGTAACATTCAAAGCAATTCAGTAGATTAACCAGACATATAATTACATGAAACAATGAAAGTGAGTTCAAGACTGCCAACACATAAGAGCATTAAAAAAACACAATAATGCTTTTTGTTCTAAACTATCAGTCTATAAACTATTCTGTGAGAAAATTATAATGCAATACATTTTCTATGACAAAATATATTTTAGAATTGTGTTGAGCTATGCAAGAAAAATGCAAATAACTGACAAACCAAATAGTAATGTGTGTATATTAAATTTTATCTGATCAGCAATATGATATCAATAAGAACTGACTTTTTGAAACCCAAGATTTCTTAGTTTATGAAGTTTGTTTAAAAATTCCTAAAGCTTTGATTTGATTGTTATTGAGGTTTAATTTGAATTTAATACAATTATTATCAATAATCCTCAAAAATTTTATTCTAATATTTAATTCCTCTATTCCACTAAGATTTCATAATTACAAACCTAGCAGGAAAAAATACTGCTTAAGAAAAATCTGAATTATGGGGTTAAAGGGTTTAGACAAAAGTTTCTCTGAGAATCTACCAGACACTCAAGGCTTTGACTTCTTTGAACCCAGGAGAAACTGTCTTCTTTGTTTATATCTCAATCTCAGAGTCCTAATTTTTGATAGAATTAAGTAATACATAATTGGTAGCATCAAATTATAAAAAAATTATAGATATGATTCTTCTATTTAAATTTGCAGAATAGTTCATCAATACTTTAAAAACATCAATACTAAAAAATATGTATGCCAACTTGCAAGAATACTTGTACTTACAATCAAGGCTTTACCAATTGTAGTGCCAAGTAGAGGTGGGCTTGGAGAGAACGAAGCCATTACAATTGTATAGATAGAGAGCATTGATGCCAGAATATTTACTCCACCTATGCATGCAACAGATGGTGGATGGTTTGTAAGAAATGCAATGGAACAAGAAATAGGTACTACTGCAGCCCCTAAAGTAGATGCAAGGTGGAATGCTTCATTTCCATGAGGGAGGGAGGCAAATGTTGATACTCCTGGTAGCAGTCCACTAGAGAAAAAGTTGATCCAACCTTGAATTGCCAGTACATGACAGAGTTTCCTGATTAATTGTGATTTGTGTAATTTTTCATTCTGGTCTATACTTTCAATGTCATTTTGTTCCTGCATGGTTTGTGTCCTCCTAACTCTGTTATGATAGAGAAAAAGATCAAATGATGTAAAAATGTGATGTGACACCTACCTACTCTAATGAAAAAAGCTTTTTCTCTTATTACTATTATGAATGCTATTTCTTAATTCTGTTGTGAAAAATTGAGTGAAATGTAACAAAAACCCATGAAATTAGGCCCATATCTTTCTGATGAATTGATGAGTTCCAAAGGTATTAATTGCATTAGAAATGCTTTTTCTCTAAAAACCAATTCATTAAATACCAACCAGGAAACTGAAAAACCCAAAGTAAACATCTGATCCTGTGGAATACTGTCAAAAAGAACAAAGAACATTTCAAACAACATCACATTTATTATAATATTATTAACTTATAATTAGATAAATAATTACACATATATAATAAAGTTATCATTATTAGAAAAGATTAATAATTAATCCTTAGACTTTAAAGATTAAAGCAATTGATTATATTTACTTACTCAGTTATTTGTGGTGCTTCATTAGGACTTGAGAAGTTACTTCCATTGCAGTCTTCCATAAAATTGGAGGAACTAAGTGATTGAGCATCAGAGTTCAAGAAATGCATCATCTCTTTTTTGCTGATTGGCAGGTTATTTAAAAGAAAGAAGGATCCAGTGGATATTAGCATTATGGAGGCAATAAATAGAAAATACACAGTTGGACCAAAAAGGGGCAAAGAATCTTTTGCTGATGAAATACTTGAGACATTTGTATTGTTTGAACTCTCCTCAACTCCTTGAATCAGAGCTACCATGCTAGGTAGGAATCCACCTAAACCCTCACCAACTAAATAGGAAACTAAATATTTCTGAGGAAATATAGCCATTAAAGGCATGAAAAGAACTGGAGAAGTACATCCAATAAGACCTACTGAGAATAAAAGAAGTATAAGAGCCAAAGAATGAGAGTATCCTCCGATAACTATTGTTGCATTCCATTCAAATGCTAAGACAATATTTGCGATTACCCCAAGGATTAAGAGGGAATAAATGGTACATCTCCTTGTACTGAGAGAGAGACCTCTTTCATCACCTTCTCCCTTTTTATGCCAAGAAATTGTTCCAATGATGACTGGGCCGATATTAGCCAACTGAATTGCAACTGACAACTGAGATGATATTCTCCATCCTTCTGGAAGGTGAGCAATCAGAATGGGCAACTCTACCCAAAATCCAGTAACAGATATCCAGGCTCCAAGGGCAAAAGTAAGCGCAAGAATGTCAACCACATAATTCCTTTGTTTCATGCAACGTGTCTTGATGAAAAGTCGAAAAGCTCGAAAACACATTTTGTATCCCAGACGACAATAGGCACGAAACCTAAATAGATACAAATGAATGAAGGAAAAAATTAGAACACTTGGATTCAAACGTGAGATTTCCTGGAATCAATCCCCTTCTTCCATTTCCACAGACAATTTATTTAAAGGTAAACAAAATTTGGAAGTGATCTAAATATCATGTTGAAATACTACTTTAAAAGACTGATCACGGAACATATCTTTCCGTGGTTAAGACGCAAGTCTGACTTGATACGAAATAATGCTGCATTATCCACTGTAAAGGATTCGCAATTTGATTACGTTGCAAAACACGTTTAAATAAGAACATTCGTCATCAAAAGACACACTATAAGATTTATCCACACATTTTAAATTTCTTGTTTCATCAAGAACATACTAAAGACAAATGTTCTAAATTAGTTTTTACCTGATCATTTGTCCTTCGGAATGCAAAGTTTTCTATTAACAAGATAAAAATTTTTCTGAAAATAAAATGAGCTGGCTAAAGAAATCTTTGACTTCTCATTCATTGTGAGAATGAATCATGATTATAACTACATCGGAAAAGTGAACGATATTAATAAATATATCATTAAAAATCAAATTGCAGTTGAGCGAGGAGAAGCGTAAATTTTTCTAGAGGTCGAACATTTTTACTGATAAATCTCCGGGATAATTTTAAGACAGTAAGAAGATTTGTTGTTCCAAAATGGTTTTTTATAACTTTGACAGAAGTACGTCCTCTGAGGGGTAATGGTTATTCTGAAAATTTCGGAATGAGGCAAAGTTTCGGGATTTCTGGATAAGATAAGTAAAACGACAAGCCTCTAAAAAAATCAATCATAACTTCCGATATGACGGTCATTGCACGATCACGCTACTCTAAATCCTATTTTAACCATGGATGTTTCAAAGGTACGGTTTCCACGGTATAAGACGTTATTCACGCATTTTAACTACTTACTAGTTAATGAGAATCTCTGCTGAAGTCGGTCAGGAAGAAATTAGATAATAAAGTAATACATGCTAAATATATCACTCGGTGATAGTGTGGCGCGGCTTGTTACTCCCCAAGTTACTGACTGGCATCAGAAGTATTTCGAAGCCTTCACACCCACTCTTGGAAATTTTATTAAGGTATAATTTGAAGAATAGTTTTATTTTTCTCAAACATTCTCATGCTGTGAGTTGTCATTTGTGCACTAATTTCTCACCTGAAAAAAACAGTTGTGCTTGTTGAAATTCTAGCACATAGTAATTATTGTATTTTAAGGTTATTGTAACGTAAATCTGTGTCGGAAAGGTTTCTCTGGATTAGTTGCTATGAAGCATGAGGTATTTACAGCCATGAGTACTGCAAGTGCTTCCTCTCTACCTTACTGCGAATGTTAATGTTTGTGCACGTATGTATATGTATAGCATGTTAAAAAGTAACATACCCATGGAGCATTATCGCCGGTGCTAGAGCTTCTTAACTACCAATAAGTCGAAGGGTAGGTAACACTGCTGTCTTCTGTAGTTCAGGTTGTCCCTTTTGTCATCGACCAGTTTTTATTGTGCTTGTGGAAAGTGTTAGTTAATTTGGTTGTAAAAGCCCGACGCATGAATGAGTTTCTTATTAAAAGTTAATTTTACTAGGTTTAGGATTATTGTAGTGCATTTAGAAGGTACAATTTTTAATTTCCATTAATGTCGATATATCTTATATCCAAATAATGCATTTAAAACATATCACACATGCATTTATATGCATTAGAAGATGAAGTAATTCGTTAAATTTATTTTTCCTAACGTTTTTCCTCGAACGCTTCTAGTACCAGAGATCGATACTTCACTATTTTATTTAATAATGGGTTCCGTTAAGAAAATCTCATAGCGAAATAGATTTGTTTCCGGAATTCGATGAAAAGTCTTTGATCACACTGTTAAGCTTTTAACCCATACTTGGTGTAACACTCTTGATTAAAGAAAATGATTTTCGTATCAACCGATAATGAACTCCGCCCGCCTCTGCTGACTGCGCGAAAGCGTATCATTCGAAAAGGGTGCTATCTACATTTAGAAAAATGAAGCTGCGTTGGCGTCTGATGAATATTTGTCGGCATATTTGTTGATTGCATAGATATCAATGATAAAATTCTAGCACCGAGAAAATAAATATTTGGTTTTGCAAGTTTTCATTTATTTTTTTTAATGGGTAGCAAAAAGCACAAGAAACACAAGTCTGAGAAGAGGGATCGATATGAAGGTAGGTTCTTTGATAATACCAGAGAGAATAGGTAATATCTTTCGTATTACAGATGTTTTTGTACGTATTGTAGTTAAACATCTTTAAGAAAGAAACCTTAAATCTAAGTATTCATGATAGAAAATGCCCGAACTTTTCCTTGAACGAGATGATTTATCTGCGAAGATAAATTTAACAATCTCTATTGCAAATTTCAGAAGATTTTGTTTTGAGAAGGTCATTGTTGCTTTACGAAGATAATCAGCACGATTAATTTGAAAAACATTCTGATTGAAATATATTTTCAGAGAGACAGTTGGGATCGGTGGATAAACCTCCGGCGCTTAAGTTAATTCTTAAAGTCGGCAGCTCATCCACCCCTGAACATAGCGATTCTCCCGGTCCTGCGGTCTCAAACTATAGTGTTGCCACAACCTCACTGATTGAAGAGGGGGACGAAGAGGAATTAGAAAAGGAGGCTTCTATTGGAGGTAGTCATAGAAGAGTGTTTGATGGAGTAACCCTTGCGAGAGGGGGTATTGACAATAATTCACGGTTACCGGTACATTCCGCAGGTGGGATCGGGTTAGGGAACACTGAAGGAAGCAGGAGAATTCTAGCCGGAGGACCTGGCATGGGAGGTTTGGGAGTCAGTGAGGAGAGACATCGCAGAGCTAAGAAGAAGAAGAAGAAGAGAGAACGTGATAAGCACGAGAAGAGGCATAAACATCATCATAAGGTGAGTGAATTTAATCATAAATGATAGATTTCGTGCTTTCCTTTATACTATGGATGAAGTCTTCTCGGGATCTCCACCAGGTCAGATAAATTGCTGCCCTCATTAGCAATGCATCTGAGCTGGTTGAGATCCCGAGAAGACTTCATCCATAAATGGTAGGTTTCATTGTTATTGATTGTAGAGAAATGTAAGTTTTTACATTTTACTTCTTTGCGTGGTGAAATGAAATTTCAGTGATGAAAAATTCTCAATAGTTTACCAACATTATCATAACCGAAATTATCTAAACCGAAAGAAAGTTCATTATCTAAACCGAAAGTTATTGAGATTGAGATTATTGCTAAGTACGAAGAGTAAAACTTATTTTCATGTTACAAAAATTTCACATGGAATCCTGACATTTAGATAAATTAGCCATGATTTGTAAGGCTCATTGTCAGCATAATTAAAGGCACAGATTAATTGAAACAACATAATTGGATAAGTAATGTAAGTGAAAGGATTTGAATGTCATTTCTAGGATTCTAAGGAACATGCACCTCTCTTACAGTATTTGAATGATATTCTGTATGGTTGGGGATGAGGGAAACTAACCATGTAATTTTTTATTAATATCAAGTTAATTAATCATCATAATCATCAACATTGCTAAAATGGAATTGAAATAAATTAAAGTTATGAAATATCCTTAATTAATTCTGTAGAGGAGTGTAGATTACTGTCATAGAATTCCTGTTAGCATAATTGATTATATTGATTTTTCATCAGATGTTTGACTTCCCTATACCATCAGTTTTACAGGGCACATAGTTGTTAGTTTGATAGAAATTCTATTAGACATGGTAGATATCCATCATCTATCTTGATGACTTTTTGTTTGGTGTTTTCCATTTGAAATACCAAGTCATGTTATCCAAAGATTTTTGGGCAAGATTCATTTGATGGGCAAGTATTGAATGTTTACAACATTGAAGCAAGAGCAAATAAAATAACTCTGAGCATTTGTGTTCTGTTTCTTGCTACTTATTTATTTCCTTATATTGAAAATGATAGAATGGATTTTGATATGGGTACAGTTCCTTTGGCAAATAGTGAATAGAAAAAATCTCAATGAGTTGCGAGAACTCATTTTCATTCCTTTTTTTCCTCCTTTCTATTTGAAAGGCAACTTGAAGGGAAATTTATGTCAGTCACAGACTGTTAGGTATGTCAAACTACCTTTTAAGAAGGAATAATGTGCAATGTGTACATAGAAGTAAAACATACCTTTACCATCATACCTGGTTCCAATTATCTTTGTTTTAGGGAAGTGTTTAAAATCAAATTCATAAGTTTGTTTCAGTGTAGTTCTGGGAGTACATGTGATCGGCTTAGCATCAAACTCAGGACCCTTTATTTCCCAAATCATTTCATACTACATCAACTTTTTAGCAATTAACTATGTCTAGTTTCAAGTCACTATCGTTTTGGGTCCCTCTAAAGAGATACTGGTTATTACTTAGATTCCTTAAGAGAGAATGTCTAATGTGCCATTTCTTCAAAACTAGGATTAATTTGGAGTTTGTCATCCTAAAGTATAAAACACAGTCACCACATCAATTTGTAAGCCAGGTAATATTTATCTTGTTGGAAACTTTTCACAATGTGTTTCTTATGGGAGAAAGTCCCACCAACGTAGTGTCAAACCAAGGATCACTAGGGGAGATTTCCTTGATTATTATGTTTCTAAAGTAGCTCCTGTAACTGTATTAGGGTTTTTAATGTAACATTAACTCAAGAAGAGCCTAAAAAAATTGAGATTTTCCCATAGATTTCTAATGGTTGAATATTTAATGTGCCCTAACATCAAATCCCAGGTCAATTTGGAAGCAGTCTACTTCCTAAACAGAACATATTCATGACTCCTATTCACATGCAAGGTTATAGCTGGTATGTAAATAGGAGGTTTAAATTTGGAACTGTCCCAAAAAATCTTGAATTTTGCTACAATTAGTTTTTAATGGAAGAATTTCGCACTGACCTAGTGTCAAACCTAGGATCAATGCATGGAATGTCTTTGAAAATTACATTTCAAAAGCACCTCGTGTAACTTTATCCAAGGTTTCATGGCACCAAGAAAAGACTCAAGAGTTCCCTTAACATTTCTTATTAGAGAATATTTAACTTGCTCTGGCATTGAACTATAGATCTATTTGGAGGAGGACAACTTTGAATATGAAACATAGGTAGAACTTTAACTTGAATACCTACAGCCTCAAATAGCCACACATCTTTAAAGTAACTGCTCTAAAGGTATCTTGATATTTGATACAACATGTTTCTTATAGGAAAATAAATACTACACTGAGCTAGTGTTGAACCCAAGACTATATCAGAGAATGTCATTTAAAATAATGTTTTGGAAGCACCTACAGTAACTTTAGGTTTAAAGGTGATGCCATATTGAGAAATACTTCAGTTCAGATGCTGTGTTTCCAATAAGTTTCATATGGAGGAATATTTAACTTGCCTTGGAATCTAACCAAGGATCAATTTGGAGGCAGTCAACTTGGAATATAAAACAGCAACAAATCCTATTTAGATGCTTAGTTATAGCTATCTGTTTTTTTTTCTGGAAGTGCCCCATAAAAAGATATTTAAAATCATCCCATGTATTTTTGTGGGACTTAATTGAACTTCATTTTGGGTGATGTCTATATAGAATACATTAGAAGAACACCTGTTTTAATGATATATCAGTTTTAAACGTTTAACATAACAGAAAGATCCCAAAAAATGTATGTGACGATTCTTCAGACGACGCCTAGCAATGGGAAGACAGAAAATGTTGAAGGGGAAAACCAAGAAGAAACACAAAACTCAGAAAATCCCCCCTCTATTCTCCCAGAAGAAGTAACAGAGGTCATCAAGAAGATGATGAATGGAAAGACAGGAGGAGCTGATGGAGTTTTAGCAGAATATCTGAAACACCTTCACCTACCTTCTCTTATAAAGAAAGAAAATTCCGCGGTGCCATCTTATGGAACTGAAAACCTCAGGATCGACTGAGATGAAAACGTATGTGAGGGGACCACGTCCCACTGTAGTATGGAAGAAACACTTTGCAGGGAATGTACGCTACGATAGCAAAATTGTATTAAGTAATGAATTTGTGTCACATTCAAAGACCTTTGGAACTGAGTAAACTGAAAGGATTTCGGTTGTAAAATCAGCTAAGGTGTCCGTTAGCAGAGGTTACTTTATTTCCAGGGAACAAAAAGTTAGCTGTCCGCGTCCACTCGAGAGTGTCCGGTATAGAGAGGTTCAAAATGTACGTAAAATGCAATACTTCTGTTCGGGACATCATGAAATCGTCCGTTAGGAGGGGTGTCCTTTAGGAGGGATTTCACTGTATATATATATTAAAATTACTGTGTCCATCACTGAATAACCTACAGTGGTAAAGGTCACAAGTTGTACTGTTTTAGCCCCACAAAAGAGCACCTTTGAGGCTATTCTCTATATTACTGAATTTAAACTCATTGCTCTTCTGAGTAAATTCATCAAGACACCTTTCAAGCAATCCATCTTTTGTCTAGTTGTGGTAGATGGGCTTGATGGATTCCAAAACATGTATAGGAAGCTGATTTGATGAACATGTCCATTTGATTAATTTTTGGAGAGAGATTTCTGCCTTAAACATTAGGGGTGAAAGTGGTTCTGAGGCTTTTTATTTATAAAATTATTATGATAAAACGTTGCCCATATGGCATTTTTGATTTTCTCCAGCTAATTGGGGTTACCACTAGTAGCAAAACTGCAATACTTACACAAGTCATCAATAAGTTCACCAATGTATTTCCCTTTTCCCTTATGTGGTTTACTTTTTTTGCAGTTGCAGTGGCATATGCACATTCTTTTATGGACATATTTGATGACTTCCTTCTTTTTAACTTTTAACTCATCTCTTTATGGCTTTGATCCTACAATACCTTTGTAGGTTTTGCTGTCATCATCTCCTATGTAAGTTCAACATCAAACTTAATTTGATAATTATTTGACCTCGGAAAAATTTCTGTGTTGGCATCACCGTCCACTTTTCTAACAGGGCCATAGTCCTTGTATGAACTTTCTTTTGAGTGCTTTTTATACAATGTTCTTAACCCTTTTGCTGTGTATTTGGATTATATGCAGATTTAGGACTATGAATTTATCTTTAGTCGATTTTCACAGCAAAAGTGTTAATCATTTGCACTTTTTTTTCTTTCATGACTCACAGGCCTTTCAATATGTGTATTTGATGACTATATCAATGAATGTTTTGCATAATAGCCCATGAGGATGGCAATATTGCACAACAAACTGAAATTTCTCTTTGGCTATGAGCCATCAATGGAAATAGTGATGATGCTACCTCTTCACCTTGCACCTCTTCAGACAATTTCCACTTAATGCAAAGACTTCTTTACCACAATAGATACTGGGCATAAAAAAAGAATAGAACTGAATGAAACGAAAAGTTTTGTGATCCATATGAAAAATAGCCATGCTGTATTTTCCCATTGATAGTGTATTATTAACTCAAAAAAGTTCAGCCATTAAAAAAAGAAAAAAAATTCAGGTATACTTTATCCAATGGAAAATATTTTATTCTTTTAATCTTCCTTTAATTGCTTAATTCATGTCACATATATTGAAGTTAAAATTGGAGAATAAATCAATAATGTGGAATAATTAAGTTAATCGTTAAATTTGAAATTTTTTTAGACGAAGCTTCCTTTATAGAGTAAATACGGGTTTATTGAGGGGATTATAAAGCTTTGGGAGCAGCTAAAAAACCTCCAAATGTTTGCTATAAGTGGATGATGAGTGTCACCAGCAGCTCCTGGAGCTCTCTGCATTGCACAAGAAAAATTGCTGCAGCTCAGCTGTTTTTCAGAATATAGAAAAAAACTAAATCTGAATATTCTTAAATGTTCATTTTTTATCGTAATGCAGAAAAAATAAAATAGAATGTTTTAATTTGAGAAAGGTTTGTAACCCATTTAGATTTGTCTCTTAAATTGGTGTTAATTTCAGGATTTGCTGTGTTATTCAGTTATACCTCATTTGCGTTAGGAAGGTACTCAGCATCCCTAGTGAGGGGAAGAAAGTGGAGGAGATGGGGGGCCTTTTGAGGGGTGATTCCTGCTATTTATAATGCTTTTTCCTGCTCAGGAAGCACTGCCTCCCCTATTTTCTGACTTGGACTAGTTCCTGTCTGTGCAGTAGGATACTGACTGAGTGTCTTCCTAATGGGAATGAGCTGTAATGAAATAAGTCTTTTTAAAGTAAAATCAAGTTGTTACTGCTGTGCAATTTTTTGATGGGTGTTGAACAACTTTGTGGCTTGCAGTTATTTTTACCATGCTGTTCTAATTTGCTCTTTTAACTTGTGATTATATGAAAAAAACTGAAGATTATTCTTGATCATGCATTCTTGTAACAAAACATCTCTGAAACATAACTAAGGAAACTAATTTGGAACTAGATTGCCTTAGAACCAAATTCAAATATCTGAAAGATAACAAAGTTACTGGTACTTAAACACTTCCTTTGCCCCATAATTAAGTCCATTCCCCTTTCCTCAAAATGCGATTTTAAAATTGGTATTTAAATTCATTGATCATACCTTATTCTTTATTTCAGTAAAAACTGATCAGTATTGTGTAATTTTTTGTAATTTTAACTGCAGAATGTCAGTTTCCTAATCAGAGGTTATGCAATTCATCAAAGCTTAAAAATTAGAAGAAAAAGGCTTAAGGTATGTTTTTGGGAATGAATGAAATATGAAGTTCAGATTTGTCAATATGAATGCTTTGAGGCTGGTTTGAGTCTTATTTTGGGATGGAAGGATTTTAGAATGGTAGTGATGCTTAAAAGTTCTAAATCAGGTACAGTTAATAAGCTCAGTTACATTATTAAAGGTAATATATGTGGAAGTTTTAAATTGTAGTTTATAGAGTAGATATAGACATAAGGATATTAAGACTTTGATGGCTTATATCTAAGTAAATGTATAAATGTTAGACTCATCTGATTAGATGAATGAGGTATCTATTTAGGTTGGATGAACAATAGCTACCATCAGATAAACGATTATGTAAATTTCCAAGTATTCTTTTACTTAGGATCATATGTGGTCATAGATGGATAGTGTGAGACAGACACTATCTAGGCAAACAAATTTTCTCAGGTCTCAGATCAGATTTCCTTGCTTCTCATCTCAATGGCATTGTATAAAAAACATTTTTTCAGAATTGAAAATTTTCTTCTAGAGATGTTTCATCTATCAAAATTTTATGGGTCATTCTTGATGTTTGTTATTTTATGCCCTGTGGGAATAAGGATTTATATAACAACAAATGGAAACTTGTTATATGTATTGAACTATGCTACATTTTTTGCTTTGTATTATTATTCTTGAAAATGCACTGAAACTAGGTAGGGATGCATAAAACTGAGTTAAATGAAAGAAATATTCTAAAATATAAGAGAATTACATTGAGAATTTCATCCCTGCTTTTTTGAAGAAATATTTTCTGAAACAATGGGAAATATTATTATTCAGCTTTTCTATTTAATCTACATGTGAGTGGGATTTAATTCTGCAGGAAAAACGGAAACGTATGAGAGGAGGGTCAAGTCAAGAAGATGATGTTGAAAGCAGTATGGGTGGAAGTCACAGGAGAAGAGAAGGAGAAATGTCTCTTAGTATGCTAGATGGAAGTGGACATCGCATTGTCGCTGATGCTGGAAGTGGCATTGGAAATTTTGTGGGTGGCACTGTTCCCTCTGGTAACCACATTGTTGGTGTAACTGTTGGTTCACTGAATACAACATCATCCCAGCATCTTCCTCCACCTGCAAAACGACCGTGTCTGCAGCCATCATCTCATGGGCAGCATGGAGATTCTGTGGCTGCAAATCAAAGTTCTGCGCATTCTGAAGGTATGTCTTCATTATTAGTGTCTTGCATCATTATTTTCCTCTAACTTCCTCTCAAAATATTCTTATATAATATTTAACGTAAATGTGGTGTGTGAGTTAGCCATGGACTATGTGGATGCGTATGTAGAGAAATTTGGTTTTTGGTAAATGTTAGATCCAATTGAGAAACTTAAGGAAAAATCTGAGATTGCCACTAGGTATCACTGGGTTTGACCCCAGAAAATCCTAAAGAGGTAAATTCTTCTGTAAGATACCATTGTGTTTCACTACTTGAATACTAATTTAATGCTCTTTCCATTATGGTAGTGATGAGAGATTGTCTGTTATGATGAGGCTTGGGATAAAATCAAATGCCTTCTTTACTAGACAACTTTCATTGTATTCCTAAAGAGGTAAATTCTTCTGTAAGATACCATTGTGTTTCACTACTTGAATACTAATTTAATGCTCTTTCCATTATGGTAGTGATGAGAGATTGTCTGTTATGATGAGGCTTGGGATAAAATCAAATGCCTTCTTTACTAGACAACTTTCATTGTATTCCTAAAGAGGTAAATTCTTCTGTAAGATACCATTGTGTTTCACTACTTGAATACTAATTTAATGCTCTTTCCATTATGGTAGTGATGAGAGATTGTCTGTTATGATGAGGCTTGGGATAAAATCAAATGCCTTCTTTACTAGACAACTTTCATTGTATTCCTAAAGAGGTAAATTCTTCTGTAAGATACCATTGTGTTTCACTACTTGAATACTAATTTAATGCTCTTTCCATTATGGTAGTGATGAGAGATTGTCTGTTATGATGAGGCTTGGGATAAAATCAAATGCCTTCTTTACTAGACAACTTTCATTGTATTCCTAAAGAGGTAAATTCTTCTGTAAGATACCATTGTGTTTCACTACTTGAATACTAATTTAATGCTCTTTCCATTATGGTAGTGATGAGAGATTGTCTGTTATGATGAGGCTTGGGATAAAATCAAATGCCTTCTTTACTAGACAACTTTCATTGTATTCCTAAAGAGGTAAATTCTTCTGTAAGATACCATTGTGTTTCACTACTTGAATACTAATTTAATGCTCTTTCCATTATGGTAGTGATGAGAGATTGTCTGTTATGATGAGGCTTGGGATAAAATCAAATGCCTTCTTTACTAGACAACTTTCATTGTATTCCTAAAGAGGTAAATTCTTCTGTAAGATACCATTGTGTTTCACTACTTGAATACTAATTTAATGCTCTTTCCATTATGGTAGTGATGAGAGATTGTCTGTTATGATGAGGCTTGGGATAAAATCAAATGCCTTCTTTACTAGACAACTTTCATTGTATTCCTAAAGAGGTAAATTCTTCTGTAAGATACCATTGTGTTTCACTACTTGAATACTAATTTAATGCTCTTTCCATTATGGTAGTGATGAGAGATTGTCTGTTATGATGAGGCTTGGGATAAAATCAAATGCCTTCTTTACTAGACAACTTTCATTGTATTCCTAAAGAGGTAAATTCTTCTGTAAGATACCATTGTGTTTCACTACTTGAATACTAATTTAATGCTCTTTCCATTATGGTAGTGATGAGAGATTGTCTGTTATGATGAGGCTTGGGATAAAATCAAATGCCTTCTTTACTAGACAACTTTCATTGTATTCCTAAAGAGGTAAATTCTTCTGTAAGATACCATTGTGTTTCACTACTTGAATACTAATTTAATGCTCTTTCCATTATGGTAGTGATGAGAGATTGTCTGTTATGATGAGGCTTGGGATAAAATCAAATGCCTTCTTTACTAGACAACTTTCATTGTATTCCTAAAGAGGTAAATTCTTCTGTAAGATACCATTGTGTTTCACTACTTGAATACTAATTTAATGCTCTTTCCATTATGGTAGTGATGAGAGATTGTCTGTTATGATGAGGCTTGGGATAAAATCAAATGCCTTCTTTACTAGACAACTTTCATTGTATTCCTAAAGAGGTAAATTCTTCTGTAAGATACCATTGTGTTTCACTACTTGAATACTAATTTAATGCTCTTTCCATTATGGTAGTGATGAGAGATTGTCTGTTATGATGAGGCTTGGGATAAAATCAAATGCCTTCTTTACTAGACAACTTTCATTGTATTCCTAAAGAGGTAAATTCTTCTGTAAGATACCATTGTGTTTCACTACTTGAATACTAATTTAATGCTCTTTCCATTATGGTAGTGATGAGAGATTGTCTGTTATGATGAGGCTTGGGATAAAATCAAATGCCTTCTTTACTAGACAACTTTCATTGTATTCCTAAAGAGGTAAATTCTTCTGTAAGATACCATTGTGTTTCACNATGCAGAATAGAAGAAGTGGTGTTGTTGTCAACGTAAGTATAATACACTTCATTTACTTCAAAGGCAGGTGCATTTAAATGAATTAATGTATGTACCATCTTTTTGTTCACTTTGTTTGTTTGTTCAAAAATGTGGTGTGTAAATTTGTTTAAATATGCTTGTGTTCAAAGTAAATTAAGTGTTTTATACTTGCAAAAATGACTGATATTAAACAAAATGTATTTCATTCTTTCCAAGATTCTCTCAAACCCAAGCCTATGGGGAAGAAACCCATCACACTTTTTACTTTCACTCTGTCTACTTCTGTACAAAATATGTCTCATCATGGTTCTCAACATCGTTCTGCCAACTGCTTCTTGTGAGAGCTGTCATGCTTTCTTTTGACCTTTATTTTTCCTTCAATGATTTTACACATAAAGCAGTCATGTCTCATAATGTGCCATCTAATTTACCTTCCTCTTACTTTTTGTATTAATCTTTGACCTTTTCCCTCCTGTCCATTTTTGTACCTGATCATTCCTCACACTGTACATCCATCTCACTTTCTCCATTTTCCTCTATAATCACATTTTAAAACTCTCAAGATAGTTCTCTTATTTCTTCCCAAAGGTCCAACTTTCCATTTTGTGTAGGAGAAGACTATAAAATATTTGGAAAATCTCTTCCTTAAAATAACGAGTATAGTTTGGCAGCTATTAGAGCTTTGACTCTTTCAAAGGACCTTTTTCCATATACCTATATTTACATAAATACCCTGCAAGCTGCCTTTTGGCATGTGGCAGGGAAGATCCCATATAAAGTACGAGGGCTGTATGATAAGTACCTGTGTTAGGCAAGAAAACACATTTTTTTAAACTTCTTTTAAATCTATTTCTCAATATAGACTCCTTTCAACTCAATACATTTAGTCCAGTGATATTCTAACTTTTTCAAGCCACCCAAAAAATACGTTTTGTCGAACTCTGCAAAATAGGTCCCTGTTGTGGCTATGACTTCCTTGTTTGAAGTGAATCGCTTTCCCCCAAGCCATTTTTTCATGTTTGCAAACAAAAAGAAATAGCATGGGGCCAAATCTGGAGAATAGGGTGGATGAGGTAGCAATTCGTATCATAANATAAATTTAGAGAAAGCATGTTCACAGATGATGTAGCTGACATAATACGTCCCCCATGTTATACAGGCCGTTCTGATACAGCGAGGAAAATCAGAGAAATAGATGGTAGAACAAGTCGTTTTAAAGATTCATTTTTTCCGTGAACGGTACACGAAAGCAATCGATTAGCGAAGTAGAGTCAAGGTGCTTGCACCCCTTGCCACGCGCCGAAAGGTGGCTTGCAGGGTACTTATGTAGATGTAGATGTAATGAGATTTCAAAATCTAAAATATTCACATCAGACTCTTTAAGCATTTTTGACCTTGGCTACAAATTTGCTGCTAATTCACATGTAATTAGATTTGAGTCAGCTCCTAGATTACCATTTAATTAAAATATATTTGTTTGGAATAAAAAAGGCTAGTTGATTTTATAGAAAAATAACTTAACCCTTTAAGTGCTTCAAGGAAAAAAAGACCTATGCCGCTTGAGATGTCAAATATCCATGAAAAAATGAAAGTCTGAAATTAGGTTTATTTTTTGTTCTCACTTCTTCATATGACAGGTATGCATGTATTTTCAGTATTTTTGGCTCATGGGTAACTTCCGATAACGAGTAATTAGGGGATCTCCCTAGTGGATATGCAACCTTGCACAAATTACATAAAATACTGAATATTTCATTATGTTCTTTACAAATCACCAAAAACAACTTATTTATAATCTATTTCAACTTATGTTTAAATTATTTAGAACCTCCTTTCTTCCAATTAACCTGGACTGGTACTGCATAGTTCAATTTTTATTGATATTTTTGCTGCGCCCCTGTTGTTTATGCATCCCTCTCCTCAATTTCTACTGCAAAAAGTTTAGCTGTGTTTAGTTTAGGTATCTTATGATTCAGGGAAAGTAAAGGAGAAATTTTCTAAAGAAAGTTTTATTCGAGTAGTAGAATAAGAGCGAAATGATAATAAATAACATGTGCAGTTAGCAATAGTCACTTTTCGGTTATAATAGAATACCAATAGTGAACACATGAGAANACCTATGCCACTTGAGATGTCAAATATCCATGAAAAAATGAAAGTCTGAAATTTGGTAAAATTTTTGTTCTCACTTCTATATATGATAAGTATGCATGTATTTACAGTATTTTTGGCTCATGGGTAACTTCCGATAACGAGTAATTAGAGGATCTTCCTAGTGGGTATGCAACCTTGCACAAAATATTTAAAATACGCAATATTTCATTATATTCTTAACAAATCAGTACAAACTTATTTATTATCTGTTAAAACTTATGTTAAGATTCTCTAGAATTTCCTTTCTTCCAACTATCCTGGACTGGTACTGTAAAATTCAATTTTTATCGAGGTTTTTGCTGCACCCCTGTTGTTTATGCATCCCTCTCCTCAATTTGTACTGCAAAGAGTTTAGCAGAGTGGGGAGGATTGAAGCGGTTAAAAGACTTCTCAAGCTTTGAATTGAATGAATATCTGATAAAAACCTGTCTGATCAACTCCATTCCATTCCTAATTCCAATTTATTTGCGATTCTAAGAAACTAATGTCTTTATTATGCTTCTTTTGTCTCTGATAAAAATCTAATCTAAAGTAACTAATTCATTAAATCCTGGTGTCTGGAAGAGCCAAAATGATTCTTGAAAGTAGAATGCAAGTAACGGTTTATGCTCTACCACGTACCAATTTCAACAGCTACAACAGGTTGAATCTCATCTGCCGAAACATCTTTCCATTGCAAAAACCTCGATCTTGGGAAAGGGATCCTATCTCAGCAATCCTACTTTTCGCATATCTGTTTATTTCTTTGGTAGTAATTTCAAAAATTTTCTTGGGAAAAAACTTTAAAAGACACTCAAATAGGGCTAAGTTTTCTAAGCCAATGACACTGTGCATTCCCTCGAAGTCAGGAATGGAAATCTATTCTAGATGTTTGTCTCTGATGCTGGACTCGCCGCAGGATGAAATCTCTTCGCTTTTTTCTTCGTTGCCTTCAGACAATCCTGCTGGTTCATCATTGTCGAAGTCGGATCCATATTCAGAATCAGATTCTTGGAAAATTATGTTAGTTTCTGCTTCCACTATCTTCTTTTTCTTGCTTATTTCTGGGTGATAGTAGTAATTCATAATAATAAATGAATATTCTACAGTATTCAGTACCATTCGATGAATAACGATGTATACTCAATAAGATTTTACTTTAGAAATATTTGGAAGCACACCAAGAACTTCTAATCCCAAAAATAAGCGACTCCTTCAAAAAAATAGAGAGAAATATCACTTTTAGACCCATACCATGAGGTATGTGCGAAAAATACCACATACCAATCTATTGGCCGGCTATTTTTGCACTTTGGCCCTCTCTTCCCTCCTCCTCACATTGCCTTCATAAACATATTTTCAGTAATTGTGATACTTCTTTATCACAGTTGAAAATTCTCAACGACAATGCACCCATAAATCGGTAATCAGAAGCTTCCCATTTGTCTTTTAGTGCAGTGCAATATGTGTAAGGATTTTTGATTGGAAAAACAGTGGATGTTTGTTTTTCTGCCACGGCATATCTGGTGTTGATGCATTGCTGAGTGCTTAGTTGCAATGTAAGCTGCCACACTCTCATCCCACTTTGTATCACAATTAATTTTGAGTTCTGACCTTCTAATCATGGCTATTCTAAACACTTCTTCAATATCTCTCATGCTTATCCATCTCAAGGGATATGAAGCATTTTGTCCACGCAGCACCGTCGGCTTTCTTCTCCACTGTAGCGCTTTTGCTATTGCTTACGTCGTACTTAGGTGAACGTAATACTTTGGTGGAATCCATTGTGTGTGCAACGGTAAAATATGTAGGGAACATGAAAGTAAAATGAAGATGAAGTATGGTCCCAGGAATCGGTTTATTGCATCACTTTCGCTGGTTAGAGAGGACCTCATCTCGGCTTAGGCGAACTGTTAGAAATTTCTCTCTGGCAATTATTTTCCTTTAAAACTTTTAGTGAAGTGTGCTGGGCTAGAGAACAGATGTTTTCTTTTTCTTGTTGTGTAATTCAATAGCAAAAAGGGTAAAAAATTCATTATGAGCAGAATTCATTAAAAAATCGGAGAGAAATTAGTGCTATTGCATTTAGACTCAGAATATTGTTATTGGACGAAATGTTTAAACAAATTCTCTTTAAACTAATAAAGGAAGGTTGCCATGAAATGCATGTGTTTTTAGCATGATTCGAATTGTCATACGTTTTTTACAGGCCGTGGACTATAGTTGTCAAACACACTCAAACGGTTAAGAAGAAAGAGAGTCTCTGACATATGTGAATTATAGTAACATTTAATTATATTTCTTATCAGTTTATGGTTTATTTCTTTTGATGCCTGCTAAGTTTCCATTACTTAGCTTATGTACTACAACTGTAGTGATGCTTCTTAAAAGTTTTTATGGTTCATAAGAAAATACTATACTGAGAGAGGGAAGCTTAATTGTTTTACCAATTTGCAAATTGAAATTTTGGTGTTTATTCAGCCACCAGTCTGTTTTATATATTTAATTTGCATGAAATTTTATTTTCACTTAACAGGAAGACTTCAAGCTAATGTGCAACAATGCCATGGTATACAACCACCCAGATACAATTTATTACAAGGCTGCCAAGAGGCTTCTACATGTTGGACTTCGTGCAATGACTCCTGAGAAAATTCGTCCTCTGGCTTCAGTATTGCCTTCTTTGGCCCGCCTTACTAGGCGTGAGCTAGGCTTTGAGCTTAACCTTCCTCCTCCTCAGCCTCCTCCCCAACCTCTTGTGTCCACCCCAGCTACAGCGCAGGCCTCTGCTACTGGTGAGGCTCAAGCAAAGACTGAGGGAGAAGAAGAAACACCAATGGAAGGCATTGTGGAGGGTGGCGTGACCAATTCTAATGAAGGAGAATCAAGAGTTACAGGTGCTGAGGAAGAGGAAGATGACTTTGAAGAGGGTGATGATAGTGGACGACGTGAATTGAAGAGGAGGAGTGCTAGGACTAAACCTGGGTGAGCAGATTCATTTATATTTATTATTATTGTCATCTTTTGTATCATTTTAGGGAAGTGATTTTTGGTTTATTGGTTTGGAGTTTACTGTAATTGTTCTCATTTATATATGAGGCTTAAAAGTAAAAGAAATGAGCTGAATGGGAAGGTTTTAGATGAAAGGGGATTGGAAGGTATTTCATTTTCTAAGTTGATACTCCACAGTTAACCCTCCATAGCAGAACAGTAATCATTGCTTTACAAAGTTGGAAGGAAAAATTAATTTTTTTCACACGGTATGGACACTTAATAAAATGTTCAAAGTTAATCCTTGTCATGGTTTATGATTATACTTCAATCACCTTTGGTTAAATGTAGGGATTTTCTTTCAATACCCTTTTCCAACCTTTTTCGTCCAAGGCCCTAGTCATTCACTTTAACGTGATGTTAGTTATTCATTAAAGTGGTTTTACTATCAGTATCGAGTCAATTAATTATATAAATAAATCAAAACATATATATCATGATTTACATCATTTTAGGAGATTCTCTGTTTTCTGAGAATGGCTGTAGCAGCTTATTTTCTGTCTATAATTTAAATTATTTTATGTTAAATTTGGGTTTTGCTTCAAAACATTCTAAGTGTATCCATCCTTTCAGTTCCATCAGAGATGGGTTTTCTGTGTTAAACCTTTTAATTGCTTTATTTTTATGTTGGTTGAGATACTCCTATTTTTATTATGGTCTACTTTTTTCTACTATTAGGAGTAAGTTTGAAGCCATAGTTGATGACCTCACCCCAGAAGAAATACTTGCACAGGCTAGGAAAGCTGCTGCTACAGCTGCTCACAAGCTTACCTTGAAACGAGCTGGTGCTAAGGTAAATCGTTTCAACTACTGTTTTGTATGTTTTTATTTATCATTTCATTTATTATTTTCATTTAATTTTTGGAATAGAGTTTTACTTGGATTTTTGGATTTCAAATTTCAAGATTTTATGCATTAATTTGCACTAAAAAATTATCTCCATGTAATTAGAAAATGTACTTGACAAATTCATTTTTTGTATCTATCAATTGGATTCAATTTGTAATTACAACCTTGGCAATTTCAGTGGGGTTAAAAATTAGAGATTTGTGAATTTATTTGCTTTATGATTTACAACCAGAGGTAATTTCTAGTGCAAACTCAGGCAGAGAAAATTTTGCAATTGGCAGACAAATAACTAATGGATGGAGGATTTTCAACTCTGTTGAAAAATGTATTTCCTTTGAATCTCAATGTTTTTCCTATCTAATCAAGGAGACATTGTTCAACATTGTGTTATTGTTATAAATAAACCAACTCTCTGACTTACATATGATTTGAATGGCATAAATTTGTCCTTATGTCACCTATATTCAATATGCAGGTGTAATTTTTCTGTGAGCCTAAACATACTCCAACGTAAAGCATTTCTTCTCACAATATCCTTCATTTGTTTGGTGGGAAGCAAACTGCAGATTCCTTAGTGTATATTTTTTGCTCATAACAATTGATCCCAACAAGTTTGCAGTTTAAACCTTTGAATTGATATCTCTTACTTTGTTTGGGTTATTAACTCTCTTACTGCCAATTTCCCAACAGTTAGTTTGCTTGCAAACTAAGGCTTTTTGGAGCTTTTCTCATAACTCTAATGTATTATCACAGCTGTGTTTCTCTTCCTTATAGAAACTACTACTTGGTACTTACTAAAGCGTTTTTAGTGGGAAATGTAAATATATCTTATATAAGGTGATTATTGTGTGATTTTTCTTGGTAAATGCTAATTATCATTAGAGAAAGATTAAATTATTAGAAAGAGGGATTAGTGTTGTGAAAGTCAACTGATTCTCATAGATGGGAGCATTTGAGCATGCAGATAGGGCTGATATATTGACCTGCTGGCATTGTAAGTGTAAAGCATACCTATTATTAATTAAGAAATATATTTAATTTTAATTGTATCTTTTTATACAGATGGGTTTCTTACGTCAGAGAAAGGATGGCACAACATCATTGGCTGTATTAATTCCTAGTGATGGAGTAGCTCCAGGGACAAATGAAAAACCAGTTTCTCTTGGTGCTTTAGTTGGAAAACTTACCCATGGCACAGGTCAGCTTCAGGGTTTTAGGGAAGATAGAAGAAATGCAGCAAAGACAGGTAATTTTTAATCAAGGTGGAATTGAAAAAAACATCATCTTAAATCATGTAATTTTCTGTGGAATTTTATGAAGGTTTAAAAGTTGCTTGCTTGATTTTGGTTTATTCTATTTTTTGCTTGATGAGTCAGCTAATTAATTACTGTTTCAATGTTTCTTCTTTGCTTCTGATGAAATAATTATTGTATATACTTGTTTATGTACGTATATATTATAAACATGTAAAACTTGTAGTCATAAAAAACTAAGGATGAACTGTACATGAGACGTTTGAAAAAGTCTACTTTATATACTGAGCTATTGAGATTTAAAATATACCCAAGTATGTATTGTAACTTTCTTGCAATATTTCTATGTGGCTTCTTTTGAAGTATATGAAATGAGTGAATGCAAATGAAGATGCATTCAGGTATTTATCATTGCTGATTTGTGTCTCAATTTATCATATATGCAAGAATTTGAAAACTTTGTGCATCTGTTCCTAACAGTGAAACCTCTGTATTATGGGTCCTTTGGTTCGTATGCTCCATCTTATGATTCTACTTTTGCCAATTTGACAAAGGAGGAATCCGATTTGGTTTATTCTACGTATGGAGATGAAACAGCTGTTCAATATGCTGAAAGGTAATTTTTTAATCTCTGTCTGTTACTTAAAATTGCTAAAATATCTTCATTATGAAAAATTCTGAAGATAATGCTTTCTGATTGTTTATTTACATCTTAAAGTCATACATTGCAAGAAAATGGAAGTAAGCTTGCAGGGTTTGATTTTTAATGATTTTGTGATGTAAACAGCATTTCTCTCTATTACTTTTTATATTTGAATTGATATCTATTTTTGTGTGAATATTTTCTTTGCTGCAGTATCTTGGATTTTGCTAAAGACTGTGATTATGCTCTGAAGATGGTTGATAATCTGCTTGATATCGTAACTGGAGGTGAACATCGCCGCACAATGAGAATTCTTGAAGAGAATAGGAGAAAGGTATTTAAGTCTTGATGAAATGAGCAATAAAATTATTTTATATTTTCTGTTAAATGATTTTATTCTGTATATTTATTCTGATCCACCTGAACTTTTGAGCTGTCATATTTGTGATGCAGTCAATTGCATTTCAGGCTAGGGGTGAGGGAGGCCCTGATGATGAGGGTGGACGTTATAAGCGATATTTGCAGGATGCTGAGAAGACCTCAAGTACTACGCAGACAGGAATAACCGATAACTCAGCATCAAAACCCTCTGTACCTATTCAGAATTCATCAGCTCCTGATTCTATTAACTCAGGCTCTAATTCTTCTTCAGATCCTTATGATGTGAAAATTGATTTTGAAGCTCTAAAAACTCTCTCGGATGTTGGAATTGATGTATCATTCCTTGAAAATGTCGGTATGTAAGAAGTTTTTTTTTTTAGACTTCTAGACAGTGAGAAAAGACAAAGCCATTAAGCAAAATATTTGCCATTTAATTGCATAAATAAGATATTTGGGATTTAAAAATAATATGATATCAACATTAACGAATTCCAATTTATTTTGACAGTAACAGCTTTGGAATGAGCATTCACTAATTTTTTTGTAAATATGCCAAAGTATTTGTGTTTAGTATGTATGAAGTAATCCATATGGATCTGGAACGAAGGCTTTTGCTGTCATTATCCATGTTGACTGCTTTTGGGCACACAGCATTGTTTGTCGAAGGACGACAACGTTTCGCCAGTGCTTCTGCTGGCTTCTTCATGTCAGAAGTCCTTTGACATACAATGCTGTGTGGCCGAAAGCAGTCAACATACATAATCCATATGGAATCCATGTTTCCTGTTATTCTGGTTTCCAAATGGTATTAAATTTTAACACAGTGAACAGTCAATTTGCTATCATTATTGATTTTGTGTTTGGTTACTTGACCTAGTTTAAATGGTTAGAAACCTAAATTATAATTGAATTTTGCATTGAGATTAGCTTTCATAGCACTAGCAGTTATATTTTATTAAATGTTGCAATATTTTGGCATTTCATCTATTGTTGCTTGGTTTTAAGCCATTAACAAATGTTTGTTAGTATAATAATTAACTTTTTCATGGCATTTTTATTATACATTTTGTATTTAATCTTGCTAAATGATTTTTCAAGTATACATTTGCAAAGGGGAAAAATCAGCAAGGGATAAAGATGAACTGTACCTCATTTTTAAAATTGGGGGCCTTTAGAACTATGTGGAATTGAGACTGAGAAATGTAACCTATGAAAAGTAACCCATCATTCACAGGTTGTCAGCATGTTATATTTAACAAAGTTTTAAAGCTATTTGATTTCTAGTTTTCAAGTTTTTGGTGAACATGCAAAGTCACAGGGTTACTAAGATATCTTCATATCATACGTAATAAGGCAAGATATTGTAGAATTTATCATCAATTTTACAAATATTTTGCTATACTTGGAGTATATAATTGAAAGTTAATCATTGAGTAGTAGAAATTTTTGTTAGTTGTACAGTTATTACTTTCATCCATACATTTGATTTTCAAGAATATTTCTTTAATTAAATCTCTAAATCATGTTTTGTAATTCAACAGCATTTATATCACAGCTAAAAGTGATGGAAACCAAAGATATTTAGGTTAACAAACTTAAATATTATTAACATGTGAAATGTATTCCGTATTCCCAAAATTTTGTGGAAATAGTTTTTATGAAGTAAGGACTATAGAAAAAACATTATTAATGCTTGAGAATTCAACATATTCCCATTCATTATTAATATAGATATTGTAAAGCTCTTATAGATGCTGGAAGCTTCACCTCTCACCCTATAACTTAACTGAAAGATCCTTGTTTAGGCAAGAAAAAATGCAGTCCCAGAACTTATCAGAGAGATAATGTCTAGCTCTGTACAGATGAGCATTTAGCAGGATTTGAGTACAATGTAAACAAGCTTAATTGTCATTATGAGAGTTAATTTTCAGTTGATAAAAGTATTAAATTCTTTTCTCTGTGCCTAAGCTTTATTTTACAAGGTAAAATTGAAGAAAAAATTATGACCAACAAATTAAATGACTTTTCAATTGCACTGCAAATTTTACAGGGAGTTAACCTCTTTTTTGTGTTTTAAATCCCTCAAAAAAATAATATGCCCATGCCTTGCCCTTTAACTTGATTTTTCTGTTGCAGAGAATGAATTGAAAAATGAAGCTCTGCAGAGGGGCTTAGATCAAACTGGTGAACTCCTTGGAAAGTTGGAGCAGGTTCAGCGGGAAAGACTGAGTCAACCTCCTCCATCCCATTTGTCTCTTGTAGCCAAGCCCTCTGAAATTGAAGTTCAGTTGGGTAAGTGTTTCTGAATATAGTAATTAAAGTTTCATTTGAATTTTCGTAGGTCTTTTGTCCTTCAAGTACTACTTGCTATAAAAAAGTGTTTGTATAAAAATTCTGGATCAAGATTCCACTAAAAAGAAACAATTATTTTGGTTATTGAACAGTTGAGTGACTTGCGTCTCCAACAGTTATTGACTTGATTGTAATAAATAAAACCTTGTTAAGTTTCAGTAAAGAAATTTAGTTGAAGTACCTAGTTTCTTATGCTTTAAATGCATTTAGAGCCTGATAATGACTATGATTGAATACCAGTAGCTTTGTTTTTGTGAAACCTTACAAAGTTATTTTGATCCCATTGCTGAGATTTCACTAATTTAAGGCTACAACAGTTGATTATATAAGACTTGATTTTTTCAACTTGATAATTTCTCAGTTTTTGGCGGTAAAAAAATTGTTTGGCCAATAACTAGAATAGTATGAATCATTTATCATTTAATTTTCACTACATCAAGACTTGATTTTAACTATCAATTTTATTATTCAAGACTAATTTTTCATTTGAAGAAATTTCTGATAAATAAGTATTCTTCAGAATTTAAATACACATTCTGCAGAATTTTAACGTTGGCTACTCGTACCATCCAGAAGCCTTCGGTATGTGTTTTTACTAATTGTTGCTGCTTTTATTATAATCATGACCAAGTAAACATTTATAGAGAGAACCTTTGAAACATATTATGAATGTTAATGACAAAGTTGGAAACAAAATGCAATGGATAATCTTCATGATGTATTAAACTCAAATTTGTGCTTTTATACCTTTAATACAGCTGAGAAGATTACTGAGAATTTGACAGACATGGCAAAAAGAGTTACACCAGAAGCAATTGTACCATTGCCAGCTATTAGAAAAGCAATGGGTATAGCTCCTACTGGCATAGGTGTCATGCATACCATTCCTACAAATTCTACAATTAGGATAAATGAAGATGTTGCTGTAGAGGATGATGAAGAGGAAGAGGAAAATCGAAATGCTCGTTTACCAGGATCTGATTCTTCACAAAATGTTGCTACATCATTAGCTGTTGGATCAGTCTCCTCAGATCCTAAGTTAGCTGGTTCTGTGAATGAAGTGGTAATGGATTCTAGTGAAAAGAGAATGTTGGGTGCATCTGGAAAAGATGTTGAAGACATGGTCTCTAAACTCCATGAAGGTGTCTTGGATGAAGTTCGTGTGGAAGACTCTGGGTTAGAGCAGCCAATAAAAATGGATGAGTCAGTTCAGTCAAAGATAGGATCTGATCATGAAATTTCCAGGACAATGAAAGAGGTATATACTTTTATATTACATTTTATATACGATAGTTGGATCAAAATCATTATCTTAATTAATCACTGCAGAAATCAAACCTTAATCTTTATATTACTTGACAAGAAGGGTCAAAAATAATTTGCATGTCTGATCGTACATTTTCACATAACAAAGCTTTCACAATATTCTTTACCTTCTAAATCCCATAACTGATATAATGAGATGGAAAATTATGTAACTAAATTACTCATTTGAAAAATATTTGCACATACATCAAGTAATCTTTATTTAACCTGATAACAAAAGTGTGAAAACTAAAGTTAGGAATCTGCAACTGATAACTGCTGATGAAACAGATCTTATTAACAAAACTAGTAAACCCCCCTGTCAATCATGACAGAACTTAATTTAGTTTAAAAATATATTTAATATTGTATACATATGGTCCTCCTCAGCAAAAAACAGTCCGTCATAAGATCATAATAACTCGATATATTTCTTACCATCATATATATAAAAAGCAAATGTCTCTCCATCCCCCTATTTATCTCAGAAACGGCTTGACTTAGAGATCTGAAACACACTGCATTGTGTTTCTACGATGCTGAAGCCCCCAGGAAAACTATTTCCATCTCTGTAAAGGTCTGGGTTCGAACCCAGGAGCACAAAATATGTTTCCATAAGAGATGTACGTAAATTACATTTCAATACTTGCAGAGGTTGTTTCTTTTATAAAATTAAATTAGAAACGATGGTCCTACAAAATTGAGACAAGTGTCACGAGAAAGGAAAATAAGCATAGAATCTTATTTTAGTTGTGAATCATTCATATCAATTTGAAATTGCGAGAACTTTGATAAAATAGACGTAAATTTTGTGAATATATTTGGAAATAAACAAACCATCCCTTTGACGAACAAAGCAGATTGTTGTACATCGACTTGATGAGTTATCCCATATTAATGCATGGGGAAAATCAGGTAGTATACTCTTCCATAAGAAATTTACGTAAAATAGGTTTTCATTACCTGCAGAGATTGTTTCTTTTACAAAATTAAATTAGAAACAATGGTCCTACAAAGTTGAGACAAGTGCCAAAAGAAAGGAAAATGATCATAAAATCTTATTTTAATTGTGAAACATTCATATAAATTCGAAATTGCGAGAACTTTGATAAAATAGGCGGAAGATTCGTAAAATTTTTTGGATATAAACAACCCATCCCTTTGACGAACAAAGCAATTGTTGATCATTGATTTCATGAGTTATCTCATACTTTACCATAAGAAATGTACGTAAAATAGATTTTAGTTCCCTGCAGAGGTTGTTTCTTTAGCAAAATTAGATTAGAAACAATCGTCCTACGAAATTGAAACAAGTGTCACAAGAAAGGAAAAATATCATAGATTCTTATTTTAGTTGTGAAATATTGATATAGATCCAAACTTTCGAAGATTTTGATAAAGAACACGGAAAATTTGTAAAATTTTTCAGAAATAAACAAACCATCCCTTTGACGACCNGCGATAACTAGTTATTATAGTTTTTATCATACATTTCCGTAAAGTAGGCTTTCATGACTTGAAAACAGTAGAATAAATATTATAAATAATGGTAAGAAATATATTGAGTTATTATGATCTTGCGGCAGAATTGCTTTGTGCTAAGGAGGACTAGATATATACTATAATAGATATTTAAAAAAACTAAATTAAGTCCCGTCATGCTTGACAGAGGTGTTTACTAGTCATTTATAATATTTATTCTACTGTTTTCAAGTCATGAAAGCCTACTTTACATACATTTCTGGTAAAAATTATAAGAACTGGTGCAAACTGTAATATGCAAATTCTATTAGCTTTTCTGTTAGGGAAGCATTTTATTTGCTACTCAAATAATTTTTTGTTTTCAGACAAGGCAATTGTTTGCATTATCATGTAGGATTAATGTATGCTGTGGTTCCAGTATATTGGAGATCTAATCTTATATGCATGCATCATATAAAATTAATTGTTGAGAAGGAAAGTTTTCCTTGAATGGTTATAGAGGAAAACAGTTACATTTATATAGAGAAGTTTGATCATATTTTACCATGAATATTTCAGCAATTTGTTTTTATAATTGGATGTGAAAAATCTTTTCTCATTTTTACAGGAAATATCAGAAGATAAAGTTCAGGAAACTACACCATCTTTGAATACAGTTGTTGAAGTAGGTAATAGAGAAAACATTTTAATTAGTGATATTAAGGTGGAATCATCTGATCAAGTTGACATAGAAAGGCATAATCCTGAGAAAGATAGTGTTCTCTTTGGGAAACCAGGAGAAATGATCCCAAAACAGGAAATGGTAGGTCAGAGCCATATGGGTTCTGAATGTATTTTAGGTGGAAGAGATGATAATGTTTTAGGATCAATACCTGTTCTTGGTGATGCTGCTTGTGTAGAGCTAGGAGCAATTCTAGCTGGCTCTGACAGCAAGGACAACTTGGCAAAAGTACAAGTTGAGGGCAGTAGTCTTAGTGATGTAAGGGCAGTATCAGGTGGTATGGTAACCGAAGGAATTTCCATGGTTTCCAGTGGAAACAGCAGCCTAGCTAGTAATGTGGTAGTGAGTTCTCACTTATCTACATCTGGCAACCCTCTTGTTAGAAGCTCCAACAGTATGATGAGTAGTCGCAGTGGTACTTCCAATGGAGGGATGTCAGTGGTTGTTGTTGAAGCTGGAGGTGTTGTGGAGGAAGTGGAGGTGCCTGACCTTGAATCAGAACTCCGTGAGTTTTTAGAGAATGAACCAGCTCTTGGAGGATCACCTTTACAAGATGATAAAACTATTGAAGAAATACTTTCTGAATCATGAGTTTGGGCCACTAATTAATCTAATTTTATGTTCAACTATGGCCTACATGAGCCAAATATATCTGTCTATTGTGTTTTTGTATTTCCTTTAGAACATCAATTATCATTCATAAAGTTCTCACTTGTCATTTATGTTACTATGTAACTCTTGGAATTAAGGTTAAAATCTTGTGAAGTAACTAAATAAATTTTTATGTATAAAACTATAAAATTATTTTTTTGCCATTCTTATCAAATCCAGTGAATTAGCACCTTTGTAATGTTTATGAAAATTTCTTATGTATATTTGTCGTCTTTGAGACTGAAATTTGAGACTTTGAAATCATTTATTGTGATGTTCATGGAAATCATTGTTGAACTTTGAAATGTTTAACTCTGAAAAGATAGCTGATCAAAGGGTAATATACTAAGTATTTATAATTTTGAAGTGAAGAATGGCAGTGAATCAAGATGTAAATAATATCTTCTCTAAAAGCAAAGTTTTCTTACTTTGAATTATGGCATATTACTGTGTAACCAATTTGTCTACTTATAATTAGAAAACAATTTCTGACTCTGTAAAGAAGACTTTATTGATGTGTTTTACTTATTGCCTTGTATATTCTAGATATTGCACTTGACTGTGAAGAATGGAATATTTGTGCCCCATTTTCATTCTCTTTTGCGAATACATATTTGGCCCAAAATTCGTGGAAATTATCATGAGGGACTTGTACAAACATCAAATCTTACCTAAAATTAAATGTTTTCCAGCCATGTTCTAAAGAAATCAACTTAAATGTTGACATACATAATGAGCATTTTTAACATTCTTTTATTGCCGATGTCATTAATATTCATTGTTCATAATCTAATCTAAGTGGGCTCCTAAAAGCTTTATAATATCGATGCACACACATAGGTACACATCAAATGTGTTTTAAGAAAAAATACTTTTTGTATGATGGGAAATCTGATAGTTAATTATTACTGTCTCCTATGTAGGTATATCTTAGAATTTGAACGGATTCTCTTGAGTGACATCCAGTAATTGTGAAGCATTTAAAATGGAATTCTTATATGTGCTTTATCATGAAGATAAGGGCTTGTTTCTCTGTTTTCTGAAATGTGAACAGTCTTGTCAGTGATAACATGAAAAGTGATAAGGGCATTGATTATATCAAAAACTGCTGCAGCATACTTGACTTCAAGAAATGTTTTCTACTATGTTATAAATGTGAAATTCATATCTGTAATGGGTTAAGGTTCTAACTATGATGATGGATTATCTTCTTTATTACACAGTACTCAGCAATAATTTTGTAATTTGTAATGTCCTTGTGGAGTACAGCTGGTTCTTACAATTTAATGTTGCAAGTTTTTATTAATTTGTAATACCTAACTTGTAGCATATGGGGAAGAGCTTCAGTTATGTATCTCCAATTAGGGGTATTAAAAGCGATAATTAGTGTATGGAGGACTTCATAGTAGTGTGATGTGATTTTAAGAAAATTATAAAACTTTACGATAATGATATCCTCTGAAACCACTGCTTCCTCATGCTATTTTTGCAGGTAAAATTTACTTCTAATCAATAAATAATACCAAATGAGAAAAACTTGAGATTGGATGCCTATAATTTTTGTTTGTTTCTTTGTGCAAGGTTACTCTATATATTGGAAAAGGTAAGAGAAAAATCATTAAAATAGTAACATTGTTATAATAATTGTTTTGATTTTGTATTATAAAGCATAAAAGATGATTATCTATTTCCTTCAAGGAACACAAATCAGCTATTGCTTTTGTACTAGCTTTGAAAAAATCTTAAGTTGCTTACCATGATGAGTTGTTATAATTTGAATAAATACCAAATTAATTAAATTCATTACAAAAATTTCTATGAACTGATGCTTAAAACTATTTCTGTAATTTTTACCTTATGTGCTTTTAATCATCAAATTTTATTGAATATTCTATCAAAATTTAATCTTCATCTGCTGACAAATAACATTAGTATCCTTACAGTTAACAGTGAGTTTTGATGTCTTTACTGATTGTTAGCTCTTTACATAAGATAAGGATGTCTCTATAATATTTTCTATGAGAGAGAATCTTATAGAGGGACATTACCTTACATAGGGGAGACTTTTTAGATGGATAAAATACATGTATCATATGAATTATTTCTTAATATTCAAATCATGTGAAGTAATTATTGATACTTGAAGGCAAGTCCGACAATGTTAAATGAGGACATTTGATTAATTGGTAGGTCCTGGCATTTACACCTTCAAAATCCTTTAAGTGAGAAAGAAGAAACGTCTATAAGAGATTTTTTTTCACATGCAGACCTAAATAAGCAAGGCTGCCTCTCCTTACACATCTTTAAGCAAGAAAGTCTCATAATAATCTGAAAATACATCACATGAAAGTCTGAAAATTCATCACATTTCACCTGGATCGATGGTGTATTGATGATTAATAAAGGCTTGAGATTTGTTGTGACCTGTAGAGGGAAATTATAATGGATTGCTAAGAGAAAGCTTTAAATAGTCGTAAGATTTTAAAATTTCATTTAATAAGATTTATAAATTAATTTATTATTCATTCTTCCTGTCTTAATACATTATTCCTGTGATTAAGTAGTAGTAGTAGTATCGTTAATAGTGCTTCGACAGCTTAGGTAGGCCCCTACCGGGAATCGAACCCGGGACCGCTTTCACTGAAGTCAAACGCGTTGCCCACTTGGCTATCGGGAAAAGAAAACTATTTTTTCATTTTTTTTCTCTACTTTAATCGTTACCTTTACCAGAGAACTTCGTGAAAGTCTTCCTTTGGTTATATTAATTACATTGAACTCATACGCTCCGTTATCAAATTGAATTTCCATTGAATTGCTTAGGTTGGGTCAGCAGTTCCTCACAAATGCACTCCTTCAAATCTGAGTCCTTCGACTCGCTGGCACGTTCCGTCATGAAATAAGGAGGTCGATTTGCTGTTGAGCCAAATTAACCAATCGTTTTCTCATTCACATGTTCGCAGATTCTAATAAAATTATGCTGCTTGAAGAGTAGATCTTCTTTGCAACGAAAATGATCTCCAAAATCGTCTTCAGATGTATTCGGTCAATCGATAATAATAATGAAACAATACTTCTTAGTTCATTCTTTATTTCTTCCTTTCGGCTTACTCCTCGATATGCTGTTCCCGTGATTTCCCTCTATTTTCATATTCCTCATCAAAGCGCGTCTTGTCGCGTGCATATCGGGTGGACTTTTCTAAAATATCGGAAATTAATGCATTACTCAGAGAATGGAAAGTCTTTTAAATCATTCATTGATTGCGAGTTTTCCTGAGCGTGAAAAATCTCCGCATTAATTTCAAATAGGTATTCGAAAAATTTTCTGGAACTTTATGCTAATGATTAAATATTCACTTCTTCACGGAAAACTTTATTTCAAGATTAAATTGTTTCTTTGCCGAGAAGAGAGAAATCCCAGTAAAGTGAGGAAATCGCACAAAGAACGTAGAGCAATATTTAGTTTTCTTGTAAGTGTTCATCATCAACAATCATCAATGGGTATTCTGCGTATCGATAGATCCTTGGAGTTTTTAGTCTCTATCTCCATTCCACCTCCTGGTATTTCAATTTTACTTTTCCTGCTACACCTATCGATTGGTCAATAAGTTTTGCTCTTCTTCCTTAACCTCTTTCTACCGCTACTTTGACTTCTTTTCCATATTTTCTCTTCGTTAATAAACGTCCAAACCTATTCCTTTGCCGCTTTTTGATGATACCTATCAGTAGCCCTCTTCTTCCAAACGGTAAAAATCTCCTAATTTCTCCCTTCGATGTATTCCTTTCATCTTTTTTCACAATTGTATCGATTCTAAATCACATCCCAAACATTTCTATTCTCTCTCCGTCAGTTTTCCTAATCGTCTACAGTTCCAATCCATCTAAAAACACGCAAAGCATTAGGTTTCATCAACCACTTTCTTATCCCTACGTCCATCTTGCTATTCAACAATGATTACATTGAATGCCACCTTCGACATTCCCATTCTTTCTTTGATTTCCATCTCACATTTTTTATTGCTATCCTTCACACTGCCAAGATAATACAACTTCTTTTCTATTTTAACACAGTCTCTACCCAACATTAATTTATTCTTCTCCTCCCATCTTCTAAGTCTTGCCTACTTTCTTTATCTTCAATCAATCTCTTGCAGTCTTTGTTAATGTTATCCAACAACATTTTCTAACGTTTCAGAAAAATCTGCAAACTGAAGCAAACCTCTTACAAGCTTTATCAGTGTCTCTCTTTTTTTTCCCTTTAAAATGTCATCTATCATTTCTCCCAAGAATATGAAAATCAAAGCACGTGCGTGATCATAACCAGACCTCACTTATTTAATTACTTCACATTATTTGTTTTAAAGCCCATAACCTTATCGTAACTCTCTGGTTAATGTATTATTCTAAGGAACGTTTATTTTGATTTCTCTTTCCTGAGAGCAAGACACACGAGACCTTTATTCTGCATAAGTCCATCATGTGTTTATGCATAAATCCATTTCCAAAATGTCGCCACTGTTTTCAAATATAAATAGAAAACAGCTTAAGACGCTTTTCAGAGACCCAATGATAATGAATGATAAGTTCGGTGCAAAATTGTCCCATAAGAAACGCACTGTAGGAAATTTCAAGATTTTCTTTGGAGCAGTTCCCGAAAAGACAGATTGCTAGAACTAGGCATGTCAATAGGACTCGTGCTTATTTTTTATGTTCGAAGTTGAACGAAAGGCACTGACCGATATAATGACGATCAATGGGGAACTGGAAATGTGCAAACCAAGTGGCGTAGAGTTTCGCTGGCTAAACTTAAAGGTTTGATAGTGATTCATGATAGTCTTTATATCTGCTTTTCTCTTTGAATTAGCTTAAGATCCTCAGAAGGCATATGGGTGGATATTACAGTGACTTAATGAGACATTTCCGGTTTGGGGTTAGCTTGATTATAGAATCGTTTTCAATGCTTTCTTAAGTCCTCTCAAGATCCTCTTTGGATATTATCCATTACTAAGACCCAAACAAAGGGGTCCCTAAGATATAGAACATCGTCTGAAGTATGGTAATACTCTTTCCTATGCACTGTTTAGGCCCAGCGGATAGAATGCATTAAGTCCTAATGAGAAACAATTTTGGGGATTAGTGGAAATTTAGCACCAATAAGCTTACATTATGCAAGCTACTTTTATGCATACTGTTGAAAGATTATTCTATAACTAAGGAGGTAATGGAAATTGGTTTATCCTTCCGTATCATCCTCTTTCCTAAGGCAAGGTATTTTTTAATTCTATCTGCTGAATCTGAAAATTGGTCTTCTCTTACATACGCTTCCATTTCCCACCCTTTTCTCCGACTGAGTATTCTTAGTGAGAGTCTTTGACATACGGCATGAGGGGTTAATTTTCCGAAATTGTTCTCCACTTCCTACCTTCTTCCTTTAGGATATTAACACAGTCACGGTCGTATGCAGATCTACTGCCTGTTACGTAATTATCACAGACTAGTTTGTAATATCATTCATAGCTTTATTTCATAACATTTTTATTTGCTAATTTGATATACTCCTGATTACTGCTGACTTTCTTATCCTTAAGACTTTAGTGAACAGTTTCAAATTCGGTTTAAAGGATAGGGTCATATTACTAAACTTCATTACTTTCATCTCGCTTTCTATGCCATTATTCTGAAAAAAAGTATTTTAAGATGAGAAATGAAACATGTCTTTATCAGACGTTTTCAATATATTACGTTTAGACGAAGGAGAATCCACAACAAATTTTAATACTATCAGTGGTTATGGCCCTCAGCAGTCCCTTCTTTTCCCTCGCTCGCCTAAAGTTCCAAAACATATACCCCCACCACTGTTTACCTTCCTACCTGCAAATCACTTATTACCAACAGAAATTTTAAGTGCACTGTTTGGCCGCTAGAGCAGCGACAGAACTTGCCCACAGACTTTTGCAAATGACTGTACATAGAAAAGAAAAATGTTTTTTAATATTTGAAGAGTCAAAGGATGCATACAAGGAAGTGTGTGGAAGCCAAGGTAAAACGGAATCGATTTCATTGTTACTGTTTGTTATCGTGTTTAAGTCGATGTTTTTATATAAAATTTCGATGGAAAACATTGGGTCAATTACTTATAAGCGGAAGAGGTAATTACAAATGATTAAATAGCCGTTATTTGAAGGTGTGAGTAAAATCTCTTCAAAATCCTTTATAATAATTTTAATAATATTCACTTAAACATGAATTACAGCTCGATATTACATTCGATTACGATATTAAACATTATTTACAGCTTGATAAATATCAGAATTGGGAAAAGCCGGAAATTAATCTAAGCCAAATAAAAACAGAAAAACTCTGAAGAGGGGCTCCCATATAGCCAAGTGAGCAACGCGTTTAACTCTGGTGAAAGCGGTTCCGGGTTCGATTCCCGGAGGGGGCTCACGTGCGAAATGACCTTAGCTGTCGAAGCACTTTTAACAATACTACTACTACCAATCTCTGAGGAAATTCCGGGGCCGACGTATTTATGGTCATTATCCTCGACTGATTAAAAAACAACAAATGATCACAAATAAAATGTTTGGCGGGCACTAGCAAAATGTAAATATTAACAAAAATTTTCACTTTACCTCCGGTTTAATGTTTAGTTCGGTGTCCAGATGTTGGTGATTGAAGGTGGCCGTTCAGTGAAAATAAATACTAAAGATAGCTAAAAATCTTTTCATTTCCTTTCATCTTACGACATTTCATGTGTTTCCTTAGTTAATAATCAAAACAATTCGTTGATAGTCCTAGTTACAAGCAATGGTCTTGATTTCACTACTTTATGCGATACTGGCCTGATTAAGTCGATGTACGAATTTCGCGACGATCATTTGAGCTATTGGAGCGGATCCAAGCTTATCTACCCATTGCTCAAGGAGCTCTATTGGATTGGTTTAGAATAGCGAATGAGTTGTCGACAAATCCCTTCAAGTGATGGAACAGCAGGCAACGGAATGAGAAAGATTGTGATTTTGGGGAAACCGAGGTGGGAGGCGATCTGGAAAAAGAGGGATCATGGTTTCAATTCTTCGCTTCATCACACAGGCATTCCATTTTCGACACCCTATTCTGAACCCATCTGATCGCTGTAGTCTACTTTTCCTTTGAATCCCATTGGGGATATGCTTCCTATTGCACGAAACCTTCATTCACGACGAGTTTAGGAAGCACGAGCCCATAGTAATACAAGTATTACTATGGGCTCGTAAGTATCTAATAATCCGGCGCTTCGTATCTCTTAATTGGCATGTTCACACAATCGATTAAATAAACGGCCTCTTGATTTTTTTCAATTTTCAAAATGAGCGTATTGAACGAGAATATTCTCTTATTTATGCTTCATTTTGAAAATCTATCAATCTAAGTATTTTTGCCTGATTAAATAACGAAACATAATGATTGAATGCCTTGTTTAGGCACTTACCTGTACTCTTTTATGATCAATTGTTAAAAATCAGAATGTATACTTCGCAGCATCAAGAGGACCGCAATTCGCTTGAAGAAATGACAAAATGGTTTTGGTGTAGCTACAGTAGAAAGTTGTTAGATATTCAATTATGAAACATTAATAATGATCTGTCTGTAAAGTATTCAGCTCGAAGGCCGGTTGGGATCTCATCCCCTCTATTATCAGCTAATATTAGCTAGGGGTGGGATACGAGGCTTACTAAGCAAGATGAGGAGTGAGGTAGTTTGCCCTTGATTTCCTCACTGAGTAAGAATGCTATAAGCAGAACAAGCCCACATTCGTGAAGCACAATGACTCAATGAGTAACCCTTTCCTTAACATTGCATAAGGATAATCTTTAATTGATGCTATTATCTAGCATGACTCAAACCTAAGTAGCTTTCATATTATCACAGCCATGAACAAGACTGACAATGAGACAAAAGTATATAAAAGATACATTTTTCTCTATCCCGTACCAAAACATAATTGCTAAATAATTCATTCTTTAAGATATGGTAGCAGGACCATTAATGAAAGATTCACATTTCTTTCATATTTATTTACATCTCATTTTCAACAAGGAATGAAATTGCGGATTCTAAGTTTAAATTTTGCTTTGATCTTAACAGAAGAGCGAAATTGAGTTGATCATGAGTTATTATCATGATATTTCAGGATCAAGTGATTCGATTAATTAAGATACAATTTTACTTCAAGTTTAATAAATGAGTTAAGAGAATCATTAGTTACAGTTTGAAAATCATGCGCAATTCATAATTTTTTCGGTTTTATATGCATATTTTTTAAATAGAGCATTAAAGAAAAAGTGTCGAGAAAACGAAATATCTGCACCAAAATTATTTACCAGCTGAAATTCTCACATGAATTTCAGCTTTTAATTTCAGCAGTTTAATATTTTTAATGCACCGAACAGAAAACATCCTTTATCACTTGTTCATACAATAATGTGCTTAGCTGTAGCAAGAAAATTTAGCCTAAAGTCATACAGCATAAGATTTCAAGCGAGGAATTTCGGACCGATCGCCGCCCCTGCGAACGGTCACGTATCGAGAAATGATTGCTGTAAAGGGTTAATTAATGGCTAAGATGCGAGAAAATTTGGAGGAAGAGACAAAGGAGAAGAGAAAGAGCGCCATAGATTATTCAAGCAGTCTTCTGCTTCCTATCCAGTCCAGCGGCCACCATCAATTATACGGTAGTCATCTCCATAGGTGGCATAAATTCTTCCTTCCTCAACTCGTTCAATCGAGTTCCTCAGGCCACCCTCTCACAACTTCGTAATAGTGTTCGCGGCGAGTCTGAATGAATATGGATATCGTTTCTTTTGAACAGGATGTGCTGGAAATTGTTACGGAATTTGCCCATCTCACATGGAATGCATCAATAAACATTCATCGATCGACATTTTGTGTTAAACTTACTGTACTTGAACAGAAATAAGGAAATGATGTAACTAAAAATACCACGCGTAAGGATTAATCAGGCTGTAGAGAGATCAATTTTCAAAATATGTGTGTTGTATTTCGAACAGGGTCAAAATGCTATTTGTTACTGACATCTACCATGTTGTATCAATGGATGTAGCTAATAGGATGGCTGTGCGAATCCACAGTTTAAATATGAAATGATGATTGATGAATCAATCATCTGTCAATCACTAACCTTCAACAATATTTCTTTACTAGTTCTAGATGGTAATTACTGATTTACACCACACATAAAAAATCTTATGAATATTTATTTTAACTTAATATTTCTAACCACTTTCTCTGGTTCCGCTCATGATTTTTGTAAACGCTTCTCTACTTCATAAATATATTATTACATTATTCGATAATATTTATACGATACATAATGACGCAAGATAAAATTACATGATAAATATCGTTCATAATCTCCCCGAAGATTTTTAGAAGATAAGCTGCATGGATTCATAGAGCGGGCAGGGTCAGTGTTTTTTATGATACAAAGCTTGATTTTATTTGTATCGATTTTTCCTCTTCTAAATATTCCATTTGAAATCAGTCTTGCCTTGCAAACGCTTTCAATAAGATTGCTATTTTCGCTCAAAACTTGTTAGTTATAATCGGATTAATCGGTTAAATAATATAGCTTTATTTGCGATAAATTATTATGAGGGACCTGAAATAGCCAATTCTATCTTTCATTCTAAGCGGTATTGTGTTCGTCCATAGAGAGAATTTATTTACCTTGGCTGAGATTTATCTTACCTTGATTTATTTTACCTTGGCTGAGAATGCTAGAGAAAAGAGCTCGGTGATGTTTAGTGCGTTTCAGGAGCTAAAAATATGTTCACATTTAACGTTCATCATATTCCACTAATATGATTGAAATGGTTGAGAATAAGTCATTGGAGAAAGAAACAAGTGTTAGGAAGCGTCGGGTTTTTCAGGGACCACCCAGACTACAAGGGATGTTGGAAGAATGTTTGCTCGAATGTGTGGGAAAACGGTAGTGAAAGGAAATTTTTAGTATCCACAAGATGCCATGGTTTTTTTCGTGAAAGGTAAGCATAATAAAAAGGATTTTAAGTTTCTGAAAAAGTAAATTACTGAAATGATGGAGTATTTTGTGATTGCAGGATTTATTATTTGTCCTATTGACAATGTAAACAAACGTTTTTGCGAAGACTTTCTGCTTTAACAAAATGTATGCAGTTGTCTTATTTGAGGCGATATGCTCTCCAAAACCTACTATTCTGCGTATATAATACACTAAGAAACTACTCTGCATACACTGTTCACTTACCAAAATCCATATGTAAGGCTCTAGGTTCAGCAAGGTTTTGGGATTTTCTGACTCTGGATTGAAGTCACCTCATGGAAGGAATTTAGGATGAATTTGGAAGTCGGAATGACCAAACAGACATCTTTAAGATGTGTCTGTTTGGTTTACTTTAAGATGCTTACGTGGTATCATCGGAAATATTACTATATGAGATGAAAATATCTTTAAAATATGCATTTCTCAATTTTGAAGAAAAATAATTATTCAAATGTAAACTTTTATAAATACTGACATGAAGAATGTAATAGAAACAGCTCAACTCTATTGGAATTGGTTTGTTTTATAAGGACGCTATGGTATGCAGAGCCTGAGTTGTCCAGTAGGTTGCATACAATTCGTGAGGATATCTCTCAAGATGACTCCTTGTATGCTCTCTCATAAGGATACCAGCGGTTCCTTTTTCCCATTCGCACCTATTTATTTCTATCACGTCCTTGTCTTCTATCCTTAAAAAACACTTTATTGTTGGTGGCGGAAGAAGTGCCAGTTGAGGCATAGGGGAGCATATAGAAAGGAGAGGGTTGTGTACGAGAGGTGCAGATACAATGAAAAGGATTCGAAATTGAAGGAGCTGATGCTGTTAAAGCGGCGATGTAAAAGCGTTGCGAGTCGGAAGAACATTCTTTAAGCGTTTGAAATGTTGAGTGATTAACCGTTTGAGCATGTATGTTTTGTTCAAATGGAAAATTTTAAATGTTACTCAGTAGAGAATTAAAGAAGGCACTTCGTAGTTTCCACACTAAATGTTTTATTTAAAAACGAACTGTTTCGGCTAACGCTATCATTAGGTGTTATTCACAAAATGCTCCATCATTTCAGTAACGCCATCATTCGGCGTTAGCCGAAACCGGTCGTTTTTAAATAAAACATTTAGTGTGGAAACTACGAAGTGCCTTCTTTAATTCTCACTATGGCTTTCCACGAAGTCCGGCCTAATACTATAGAAGTTACTCAATAGATTTAATAAGCTTTAAAGGTTACTAAATCATAAAACCGGATATTATGGGATGGATGTTTTGATAATTCAATCAGCAAAGTTAGATTAGAGATTTGCCTAAATTTCAAGATCAAGTTTTAATTCGAAAGAATGATTGGAATGATTCCGTTATTTCCGTCCACCTACATGTGTTCGCGTAATTTTACCAGGTAATGAGACGCAGGTTGTTGAAATATTTACACTTGTCGAAGGCACATGTTTAATAATTATAGACATTTATTTCTTCCTTCCTCAAAATAGTTGATGAAAACAGCTATACTCTCTGTAACTTCAAGAATGTTTTGAAGTAATTGTTTATTTGTCAGAGCTATGAGAATGCTGTTGAGTAGGGGCCTGGGACTTGGATAAGAAAATTCAGTGTGAGGAGTACCTAACGGCGAGGTTATATCGCTTTTCATGGGATGGTTAAGAGAAAATAATAGGGAAAATTATCGATTATCGAGAATTTGATCTAATCTAGATAATAATTTATTGATATTGATGGATACCCAGATAGTTACACATTTCATCCCCCAAACCGAACTAACATCACAAAATTTATCAATCCATCTGCAATAAAAGTGTTCGTCACTTTAATAGCCTTGCTATTTTATATCACGCATGAGGTTTCCATAGGTTCCTCAAGAGAACGCTGAAACTGCAATCGGAACAGGATCTGCCAACAGTAAAGCGAAAGGCGTCGGGATCGTGCGCACTTCCTTACAACCTCTCTTGAAAATGAAACAGGCGTCCTGCGAGGAAACACTGTCCATTATAGGGCTTTTGGATTTCGGATGTGCCAAGGGAATGTGTCTGGACAAGAAGGAATTCCTAAGGTTTAGTAGATGGCCGGGGTTGTGATGGCTCGAGGGTATGAAACGGTAGGGGGGTGGATAGGAAGGGATTTAGCGGCCAAAAGGGGAGGAAATAAGGTTTGGGAGAGATATAGAGAGGTATGGCAGGATGGGAGGGATTCCGAAGATCCGGAATGAATTTACGACTCCGGGGAAGCGGATACGACGGCGCGAAGGAGGAGGAAGCGAGAGGTCAAAGAATAATGAATCACCACAACTGGACTCCCCAGCTCTCCTTCAACCTTGGTGTAGCGAAAGAGAAGGCCGAATGAAAGGGGATGGAAAAGGACAGTCGAAAAATAAACGAGGTGGTTCGGGCCAGATTTTTTTCCTCCCAGGATCATGTTATGGAACTATGAAGGTGAACTGATTTCGAAATCTCTCTTGATATTTCTTTTATCCGCATCACCAAGAGGGATAAAGACGTAAAGGGAGGGTGACAAGCGTGGCGAGAAAGGGTGTGTTGGTATTCTTGGTGAGGGTACCAATTACGCTATATCTCTCGCAAAGCGCATACCTTGCAGTCGTAGGACGATGTATTTTCTCCATGGTATCGGGGAAACATCTATAGGCGAGTGAAGATTTGTGGTCGAGGAGAAAAAAATTCGCTTCACGGCATGAAACCGCTGGTTAGCAGCCTTTTTATATATTTATATGCTTGATGCTTTGAATGCTAAGAAATACATTTTCGGTAGACGATTTTTTGTTTAATAGATTGATTCTGGGGTTTTAGATTTGGCAAACCGAAAAAATGCATCTTCTTTTCCTACTACTAATACTTTTGTTTTCAAAATTATATTTTTGGTTAAAGTGTTGTTTTTCTTTGAAGGAGTGGGGAAAAACTGACATATGAAATCCCTTCAAAATGTAACCTCTAAATTGGACTTGAATTCACTGTTCAACAATGAGTAATGTCTCTTTAATACTGATGATTTGATGTTTATATTTCATCATCATCATTATATAACCATCGTTATTATTTATGTTGATTTTTGTTTGTAATCAGCTATATACGTATTTATTTAGTTGATATATATTGGGTATATGATATATATGTTGGGTTATGATTAATATATATTGTTCATTAATTTCTAGAATTGTTTTTTCGATTCTCAAGGAAAAATTTATTTATATAGGATTAATCCTTAGATGGAGAACCTGCAGTCTCTGGATCATGTGTCCTTTTGGTATCTTACCAAAACAAATGCATTCGAATCAATGTTTCCTACTCTCGTTTATAACCGTTATAGAAAATATGCTACCTTGATTCGCTTGGCGATTAAGTTCATTTTCCTTCGATCAATTTCTCTGTTTAACTATTTGAGTGTAGGTTTTACGTCTCAAGAGTCCTGCCCTATGAGTTCTAATGCGATCTAATAATTTCTTTAATTTTGTATTGGCATGTGGCTATTCAATGAAGATAGATTCCTCACCCCTGGATTACACCCATGTTCACATGGAGAACGATAAAATGATTAAAATTAAAATTAAAATTAAAATTAATAATAATTAATATTGGCTCTCTTTGTTATAAATTTAGATACCAATTCGTTCGAAAGGAACTTGCGGAATTTATTCCAAACATTTTGGGAAAAGTCATATCTCCTAGGTTAAACTGTTGCGGTCCTACTGCAAGTATTGCAAATCCCACCATCGGGCCATCTAGAAAAAGGAAGGGATAAGGGATTCCGTTCGGTAATTCGGTCAGCCTTGTAAGTATTGGAAAGAAGGAAGGGGAGAAGGATAAGAAAGGGATAAGGATATTGTTATGGGACCCGTTAAAAACACTTAAGCCTCTGATTCGGCATGCATTTACCTTCTAGCTGGCTTACAAGTGGAAATGACCGCTATAAAATTTAATGCGCTATCCAAAGCCAGAACATCCCTTTCCTCCCACGCAGTTGCTTTTATCATTCCACCCATTTCGTTCTTCCCTTAGTTATTTTTTCCTACTTATTCTTCTTTACCTTTTTTTCCTTTAATGGTTCTTTTTTCCGCAAGTTTTCCTTTTTACTCCTGAGGCTTCTTGATGCCGACATTCTCAAAATCGAGCCCTTGGATTCCGCAGAACTCTTAAAATAATTCAATATTTTTGCATAAAATATGTGTTAGTTTAGTGGATTTTATGACCTCATATATTTTAATTGAAATTTGGCTTACTGCTGTATATGATTAAGTGCCCAAACCACTCGAATTTCTTCTTCACACTTTTCCTACGTAGCATTATATCTCAACCTTGAATGAATTATTGCAACATAAGTTATAACTAAAGAAAACTTGAAATCCTTTTTGAATGGAAAACTAGTGAACCACCACTTATAGAAATTCTTCAATCTTTAAAGTTATTCTATAGTCAAGGTATGAAGACATTACTTCCATTAGAACCTCATCTTGTTTACAATACTGTATGCACGAACTTTAGATAAGAAGAGAAAATTCTTATCCAAAATTTCGAACCAAGGAGGTTTACTATCTTTTGTAGCTTTGCTTCCGCATGCATAGAGGAAAGGGAAATGAAATAAAAATCGATTTGACCATCACCAAATATGTTTACAGTATAGCTAGCTCAAGATTCAATTTGTTATAGGAAAATGACAAAGATGGAATGAGTGACGCAATTTTAAACCGGTTTATTTCTCCAGTTCCTATCGAGACATCTTCTCCATATCAAACAACTAAAAAAGTGTTAGTAAGTATTATACTTGAGTGGGATGAACCGGATTCATCTAATCCCAGTTTTTTACGTTCCATTACTTTACCTAATTTATATTTTCTCTCCGTCCCTTCGTTCTCCATTTCCTTCCTCATCTTAAGAATCCTCTCTCAACTTCTCAAAGCATCACTCTTCTCGCAATCCATTCGCTCTCTTTAAATCCCGACCTTAATAAGGAGATCAATTTGGATGACCAACCGGATTGAAGGCTCTGGAAAAAGAAGCTCCCTTCGATGGCCCCAGTCCATCCGTCCCCTGGATGCTGCCATATGGATTTTTCGCTTCGATGCTGCAAGGGGCAGTTCGGAGCGTCTGGCTTACGAAGAGAAATGAGTAGGAGATAGAGAAAATGGGGTATTTGGTAAAATATCAAAGGGACAAGAAAACAAGCCCAGACCATTACATTGATGGGTCAATGCCTTCCCTTTCTCGACGTACGAAGAACAATCGCGAATTACTCTCCCGCCGATGAAGCTAACCAGCGAGAATAGCGGAAATTTGCTTTCTTTCGACGTGCTATATGCCTGTTTTATATCCGTTATTTGCTGCTTTTCTTATTGGCGGAAAAAGTTTTGTTCAGAAGTTTGAATAGCATCTTCTGAGGACCTGTAGAGGATTATATCGCGTCTCGTGATCATTAACGCTTGTAATGGCTATTTACTAGTCGATTTTAATTGAAAACTCCGATATGGCTATATCTCTCAAATTAGCTGTTGCAAGTGTAGGAATTTCCTCCTCGGGCAATTTGCTCTCGAGTGGATAGGATAATTTTCGGATTACAAATTTACTGACCAAATACTGTCTAAAATACGGTTATTGTTGAACACCTAGATTAAATTCACCGAATACGACTCAATTTTCTTGTCACCAACTGTGATATTGATAACCATCGAAAAAATTATTATATAATAATTTAACATATGTATATATTATAATAATTTAACATATTTTATTTCCAGAGATTATTCTGCTGTACGTTAGATCGCCAGTCACTTATGGTGTTGCATTACGCTACAAAATAGTTATTTTGATCATCTTCCTCCAATTTTATCGAATTCTAAGTTAAAATGTAACTGTTATTAAAATAATAATAACGTTAGGGCTTTAAGAATTATTATACTAATTTTCCTGCCGAAGAGCCTGGGATGCAGTAACGTAATTTGAATCATAGGTTGAAAATAAGAACGAATAAAAATTATTTAACGGATCGATTAGAGAAGTACGAGTAGATTCACGCTGATAACCTAGATAATTTCCCGTAAAATATATACTTCTTTATTCTTCAAAACGATTCTCACCAGAAAATAACGATTTTTAGTTTATTTTTAAAAGAAAATAATTCTGTTTGCTTTCATATTTAAATTTAATTTGATTGCTTAAGTTCGGTAAATATTTGATAGAGTTGGAGCTATGATTTTTTTTAGCTGGCGTACCTCTATCAAATATTTACCAAATTTAATAATACCAGAACTATTAAAATATCTCTGGTAGTCTTCCTTATACTGTTTGTTGGAAGAGAGATGCAAATAATATTCTTGTGTAAGGTTCCGTTGGTATTTGATGTTTACTCATAAACTGGATGAAGATGACCAAACCGAGAAGTGAAAGAAGTTGCTTCTTAGGTCAGCAGATGGAGCGAATTGCTCCTTAGTTCAGGTAAAATGAGCAGGGACCTTACAGTTTCCTTTAGTTTACTTTCGTTGACAGGAAGTTTTCCCAGTAAATAAACTGACACGGAGCAACGAAGTTCTCTTCATAAAACCATTTGCCTGAAGGTATTTTGACGCATCCATTTGTCAAATATAAACGTATACGAGGTCTGATATACATTTTTTCCTCAGTTACTTCGAATGCGGCATTATTCCGGCAAATAAAACTTTGTCAACTATTGCTGAAAGCAGAAAATACTTTCCAGTATTAATTAATATTTCATTTGGATGACAATTGTTGCATTAAACCCTTTCATTACTAGGCCCTTTTAATTTAATGTAAAAGGTAGTGAGCCGGAGAATTTTAATTGTCTTAACTGCAGAGAGTAGTAGGAATATGTTAGTATACCAATTGGTAAATTTTCTTGAAGTCTAAATTTTGTTTCTAAAATAGAACTTTTGCTCATTCTTGTTGATAATGATTGGCGATATCTTTTTTATTAGGAGAGGTTCAATTAACATTTTCTGAAACTTGATTTACTTAGCTGCAGCTATACAGTAGAAGTTAATCATGATTAACTTCTACTGTTACTGTATCTACATGGATTAGCATACTAACACATCAATGTTATCAAGAGTAGAAGTCATATTTCAGTCAGTTGAAAGAAATAAAAGATCGCCTTTAGAAGAAATATTTTGAGATTATAAACAAAAATCGTATTGTAAGATATATCATAGTTAGTTATATTAACCTAACATATTAAAATCGGATAAATAGTTTTTGGTAGGTGCCAAAAGCATGATAGCACAGAAGTATTATGCATATACATAAATATGGTATACAATCACTGATATTATACCTTCCATTAGTATTTCAAGATCATCGACGATAATATATAGAACGCTTGTTAATCATTATTCTGATTTTTCCAACTGAAAAGGTACATTTATGAATTCGATTACTATTTGGTTGGTTGATAGGTTGTTAATACTAATACTTGGCATATGCTAATCGAAGTCCCAAAAGTATTTAAATTGTATTTATGATTTTTAATCGTCTATTACTAGATCTTTCTACCTCATCCAATTCTATAAAGATAAGCGGAAAGTTTTAGCTGTAATTTACGGAAATATTGTACGTGTTTCACATTCTAATTCTTTGAACTCTAATGAATTATGTATAGTTTATAATTATCCTAAGAGTATAACGAATATACAATTTTATTTACTATACTTATTTTGTTTATAACCACCGCCATGTTGAAAATACCTTTCATAAGTGGGTATTGGCAAGTTTAGGAATTTTAATGGAGAGCGTTTCTTGGAGTAGACATCATTTTAGGTAAAATCACTCAATATAGTATAAGGAAATGAGTATGAGCTGGAACTCTTGATGGACTGTACATTTTAGTTTTGAAAAGTTAAGGCATGTAAAACAATAATTTTTAGAAAAGCTTCTTTAGCTTGAGCAACATGAAGTTACAACTATAGCATTAGTAGTAATTATAGTGACTTAGTAGTAGTAATTGTAGTAACTTATCAATCGTTAAGCAATTTTTAAAACAATCTTTTCCATTTCACTCCCAGTTGGTACATACATACATACAACCTATTCCGGCTTTATTGAAGTTGGTTTTGAAAAGTGATTATGTTATTTATTGCTTCCAAGCTTTAATTATTCTTGATCGGAATTTGCTTATATTTGTATCACCCGAGAACCTTTCGGATACGAGAGTGAGGAGGGTAATAAGAGCAACCCATGAAAAAAGTTATCAGTACGGAAAGAATTCAGATAGTTCATAGTCTTGGCGTTGGAGGCGATGCTGCAAAAATTGGTTTAAGCAACGAAGGTGTTTACTTCGTTTACTTGTTTACTTAGCTTCAATGGGATCCAATGAGTTGAAGTGAGAGTTGACCGATATCTGACGTAAATTTTACTATTAAATATTTGTAATTCTATTCATCTAGAACTAGTTCAGATGTAGACGTAACATTGCTTTTATCGAGGAAGATGCGGCGACGATATCCAGGGAAATTTAGTATCCTTGCATGGTTCTTGAACATATTTCATAACCATACTATTATTTTCTTATTAAGGTCTACTTATATGACATTCTACTTTTTATAAGTTAACCATTGTATCAAATATTTGTTCAGATTTCATTTATTGTTGAATTCGGTTGTTTTACTGTTGCTGTGTATGCTAAGAGATAATTAACTGATTGCATATTACCAAAATATTTTTGAGGTAATATATATCTTCTATGATTCGTTTCTCAGATGGCTTATGAAGATGAAAAGATGTCGTGATATACATTTCATGGTTGTACAGTCTTTGGGGTGAGGACCTTAGTAGGTAGAAGAGGAAGTAGAAGAATTTTTTTAGACCTGACTTCAAATAAATCTTGTATTCCAGGTAAATTTCTCCTTCAAAATTATTCAATTTAATATAAAAGTACTTGGTGCAACTTAAGTCAGTACCATCTATTATAAAAATGTGCCTATATCCATCCTTATATTGGGACTTCTGATCTATTAATTTAAATTTATTCATCAATGGTTTTCTGTTCACCATGCTACATTTGAGTAGCACAAAGGTCCTTTGTAGCTGGTATTGCTGAAAAACTCTTGGAGAAACAGTTGTCTGTTATATTTAACTTTAAATGAATATAATAAGTTTTGACCATTATTGTCATTCTCAGGTAAATCATATCAGAAAATGACACAATTTATTTAGATACTTTTAGTTTTGGTGATAGTGGAAGTAGAGGTCATTGGTGAAGTTAGAATGATGCAAATGACTCTCCTTTCCTCACCAGCAAAACAAAAAGGCTCAGAATAAATTGTGTCATTTTCTAATTTGTTTTATCTCATGGTGACAATTATAGATGAAACAAGCCAGATTACATGAAAGTTTACTGGGAAATACAAAGCACTGTTTTTCATAAAGGTCAGATCATCTAGAGGTTATAATACTGCTGATGCTAAATAACAAATATACTGATATGGGGTTATACTGCTTGTGATAGCAGACAAAAAGTTTTGAGTTAGATCATCCATTGAGGATACATGAGTATGTTCAGGGCAAGCATTCTCCTGTGTGTGTGTGGGGGGGG